>PQWD01004284.1:138426-175315 GCA_019425675.1 Leucinodes orbonalis
TGGCTAAACTAACGTTATGTTCGAAACCTGTTACGATATAATGAAAAAATATATACACGAATGTGTTAAAAATAAATAAACAAGCTCTCTCCAAAAATAGAATCTCACATACCAAAGCATGACAAACGATATCAAAGCATAGCGTTAGTTACCATGACACACTAACGCATTAAAATATTAGTCTGCTTTCATTAACGGCGAAATGGGCTCTGATTAAGTCAATGGTTCTCAAACATTGTGGTTTTTTATAATAATGATCGACATTAAGCCACATCACCATGTAAGCGATGTACGTTTAGCATTTATTGATATAGTCACATGCACATAGCATTTTTGTTATATTTTTCGTCCTGTCTGAAGCGTGATATACTATAAACATCGTTATGTCAACGGTAGTAACTGCACTGTAGTCTTTTTTTGAATTCGTAATAGTGTTGTAGATGGCAGTACTTAATTTTTTTTATATAAAATATTTAAACCACTACGGTTACTCACTACGATAATCTAAGATTTGGATTTATTAACATGTTATTTTAGTTAACATTATTCAAGACTTGCTTTCTAAGCTTATTGAAATTGAAAATTATTATATATACAGCTGGGCAGCTTTAAATGAAGGCAATACCGGTTCAGAATACCTTACATTCGTAGGAAAATCACACAAACAAAAGTCAACACTTGTTTCACTTTTGACAATACTTAATAATATTTTAGTATATTTTTGTTAACTAAAAACACGGAACGTCTTTACCCAAAGCTTGATAAAATTAGAATCTGGTGATCTTCAAATTCGCAGTTAAAGCCTAAGCACTCTCCCACTCGATGTAAAGGTAATTGACCCCTGCCAGGTTTCGGCTACTGACACGGTACACTGCATAGAACTTTACTTTTTTATTGCTTTTCTATGAAATCAATTTTTAATGACAATGCGGTTGACGAAAGAAGCAATTTGTTGCATTAAAGAATACAATATAGATTTAACCTGGTTGTGGGTTGATTTAAATAAAATTACGTTTGTATGTGTTTTTATATCAAATTGTTTGCTATTGAACTTTTGAGCAGTATATTGGATGCATTAACTTGGTTTGAATTAAATAAGGTATTGATAAAATATTGTTTTGTTTTTTATAGGATGGGAATATATATTTTTACTATTAAGCAAAAATATCAACAGTTTTAAACATAACGAGACTGAAACTAAAAAAAAAACAATATTTTTTATTATTTCTTAACAGTGATGTATCCCAATGAAACCTGAATAAATTTCAAAAGCTAGACGAAAAAAGTCACATTTAATAATGTAGGTAATGTTACCATAACGGAACTTTTCGTTCTCTGTTTACGTCTGGTTGGATGCGCGCTCGCAGGTCACCTCTTACTGACCACAAGCCATATGTGGTAACCATTGAATAGTCGAGAGAAATATTAATTTTCAACTTTATTCATAAGAACGTAAAGTTTAAAAATACATTAGACCTTCCTTGTTGTCTCTTAAATTTACCGGTACAAGTGATCAACGACTTTGTTAAACCCGGAAACACATAAATTTTGTAAATGCACCTTAACCACTAACCCATTGTAGTATTTGTTACAGAAAAAAATATTACTGCGTGAATGTAATAGTCACAATAAAAAAAATATAAGAGATCTATTTTCCTATTTTTTTTGTTAGAATAAGGCATGTTAGTCTGGCTTTACGTAACATTATTTTTTAAAATTATATAAACGTTAAGTTAAAGTTATTTAGTTCACGATCGATATACAATACTTACGTTGTAGTACATGGCATCAAGACAAGCAAGTCTATCAGTTTGTTTTAAAAAAATGGGGTTACGCAAAATAACCACAGCATTGCTTTCAATAAATTATTAACCCTCATTAATTTTTAAAAATCAAGTTTTACGGTTTGTAATATTGATTTTTAAATATTTGCATTATTTTCTTAAATTTTCATTATTCCAGTTTTAGTCATGTATATTTGCTAACTATCTAAAATAGATGGGTGGCAATCTCCATCGGTATACATGTGTTAGTATGCACATTCTCATCTGTTTGCCCGCGTGGGCGGCAAGTGTCTGTCGCGGTTGGGTAACTCAGACCCACTTATTAAAAACATAACTGTCACTGAATATGTTTTTCGTAAACTCATCAGAATAACTGTCTGACTTAATTGAGTATTCAATTCAATAGTCAAATTAGTTGAAATCGAATTATTTTATTTGCGTAGATTAACCTAAATAATTATTAAACAAAAATAAATTTTATGTTCTAGTATGCAAAGTTTCTTATTGATTATATCATTATTTAGAAATCAATCTAGTTTTACAGTTCGCTACAATCGTACGGAGCGTTCGAGCTCGTAGCTGCTACGAGCGCGGCTGCATATGAAAGAGTTCAACGGGTGTTTTCAGTAATTTCATACGTCCTTAGTTAATAAAAATAAAAAAAGTTTTTTGAAAATATACAGTACTCATTTAATGTCACTTATACATTAGTTATATAAAGTGTTCATTTCAGTATGAATTTAATCAATTCTCTAAAAAAAAATGTTGAAATTATTTTTTGAAGTTTTGAAATTGATAACCAATGCATGAGTTTAATATTAAAAAAAAAATGTGTTATAATTAGGAGAAAATAAATGCAAACAATTAATATCAGTAACATTGCCTAGTGTACATACATAACTTGGATGATTATATTACTGAATTATAATACTTTAAAGAAGTTTAGGAAATATTCTACATCGATAGAAATTGGAGATAAACTATAACACAAAATATAACACTAATTACTTGCCAGCCAAAATTAATACAAAAAAAAACCAAATGATACCTTAAAAACATATCGCAGTCTCCACAGTCCACAAGTAGTTGCTGACCACTAGATCACTTTCATGTGTCACAGGGGGCACTGAACGTTGCACCAAAGGGGACGGGCGCGCGGTCGGCGGTGCGTCTGCGAGAGCACTGCGGCGGCGGCGAGGGAGCCTCGCGTCGAAGCCTGCAACCACCACCCAGCCTCCGTCTGGCCGAATTGCGAAGTTTTTTATGAAATAACACAGACACTATGAATACAATCCAACTTATTGTAGCCTACTGTTTTTTAAAGTACTCTACAAGAATCTCCAGTAAGAATTCGGTCTAAGCATTGTATATTTCTTTCATCATGCTACTATGTACTACATCTGTGTATCCAGTCAGCAAAAAGTGAACTGGCTTATACTGGAATGGCTCCATTCTAACCAACCAACCATTCCAACTACGATAAACTAAGTATTAGGAGTGAAGGAATTCATTGCATACAAGAACTTTTAAACTAGAAAGTAATTAATAAATTTCAGACTTTACGAATTTTAAACGTAATTGCAGATTTCTGTCAATTCACCATAGTTCTGAATTTAAGACTTATTGCAGTCGAGAACAATCACATTTAATAAAATGCTTAAGGCTTATTTCGAAATGTTGACTACAGAAACGCGAACTTACAGTGTCAATTATATCGAAAAGGGAGAATAAAACGATTGTTTGCATCTATACATACCTTTTTTGGAGTGGAACCACCAGTATTTAATGACGTTTTATTGATAGGATGGTAATCATGCCAAGGTTTTTGTTTCAGTGCATATTATAAACAGAGCCGCTCAATGTCGTTAAACTTAATGTGCACATTTCACAGAATGATATCGTATGGTTACAGTTTCAGCCTATATTTTATAATGTTTAACACCGATAATCCAGAAATAATAGAAAATATAAAAATAGTGTTTGGCGCCTTAAAGCATCATTGGCGGTCAAAGGGTTGATGAGTGATTGTTTAAGTGCTCCTTACAATTCTACAAAGAAGGAACAAAGTGGTTCCTGACCACGTGATCAGGGGGGTGAGCTGAAATAAAAAACCTCACTCTGCGAAACACCTTATAAAGCGTTGTTTCGAGCTGGTTTTCTACGTGGCCGTGGTATCGTTCCAAAGAAGCCGGCTCATTAGTGAGCTGGCATATAATGACTTCACACTTTTACAATTTGAAATAAAGGACACAAATTATGAACATATTGTTTAAAGTAAATACACACAAAAAGCGTTTACCGCGTGTATCGTAGTTTTCCTATGGAGGAAATAACCTCCATGTTGCGACAGATATCCCGGTCCTCCGTTTTCCTCACCCAACCTTCATAAGCAACCTTTTGTTAGGTAGTCGTCTATCTGGCTCGAAAACGCTTGAGCTACTAAAGTCGTTCGGAAACGTTACCACTATTAAAAGTACAAAAAAGAAACAATAACATAAAACTATATCGCTTATACATACTAACATAAAAAATGCCTGAGGAATTCAAAAGCCAAGGACGTGCTGAATTCGGAACAATTATATCGCATCTGTAACTCGCTTGCTCGCAATGTCACGACCTCCGGCGACCGGCCATGGGATTCCGCCACTCTCTTCGCAAACACCGTTCAATACGTTTCATAGGGACCATAATATTTTACAACTTATTGCTCGTACTAATTAAAGTGGAGGTGCTTAATATTTTTACTAGGGTTGGCATAGACTTCACCTGTAGGTACGGCAGATAATTACAGTATCTTAATGATTCATATTGTATTTTTTAGCGAAAGTTCTTTCAATAACTTCGAAACTAGTCAACTGGTGTAAAACGAGGGTATGGTGTACGCAAAAAAATTAAGCGAAACAGCTATGCTTTTCGGTGTTTGTATTATACTCTTTGTCCATGAGTATCGCTGTTTTACGCTCAGGTATTCCTACTTTACAAACCCAAATAACGAGCTGTATATTAATACAGAATTGAATCATTCCTTTCTTATTAAAATATTAAATAGTTGATCTATTCAATAACTAATTAAACTTCATATTTAAAAAAATATATATTTAATGCCATCGTTTTTATATCTTTATCTTTTGGATTAAATCCAAAATTTAATTCGTGTGTAATATTTACCCTCTACAATTAAGTCTGCCCAGCACCGATCGGGTGATAATAACGTTCGGTACTTATAGGTCTGAATGAATAATTGAAATATAATTTAATTCGCATTTTATTGAGTACGTGACACGTAGCGTGTGCAGTAAAAGCCCAAATACTAGATATTAATACAGCAGAAGGACATTTTAGATACGTACTTGAAAATTAATTTGTTGTTGTTTACACTAAGACTTTTAAAAAAGATTAAGCTTTAACATCGATTTATAATAAAATAAGCATAGAAATGCAAGAAGCGAATTGATTTTTGACATAAAAAATACCAATCTTAACGACCGAACCCATATGGCTGTGAGGGAAAACCTCTGCCCTACAGTGGGATGGATGTATTTTACTATTTGTTTAACATTATACGAAAAACAATTGAACGAATACTTAATAAAGATATTATTATTTTGTTTATATTAATCGTGTTTAATATACATGCCCATTTCCAGACTTTGTAATTGAACTTGATATATTTTATCCATATATAGTAATTTAATGAAGTAATTTTCCAAAATAGATTAATTTAGCAACCTTACAAGAGCATATGAGGGACTATTAAAATGATTTCTGTCATTTAAAACAACCGACTTGATACAAGTCAAATACCAATCTTGGTTGCAATTTAGTATAATTTTATGTTTCTGTAACCGCCTTATCTGGCATATGCATATACCTACTCGTAGTTGCTTATACATTTTACAGACTTCTTAATCATTTAATGAATTCATGGTTTATAACATGTTCAGATAATACAAGTACATTTACGTTATTGTAACGTAACTAAAAGTTATTTGTAGCATTTAATTTGGCGGTGGATCCGAGTAACACTCCAAAACATAATTTGTATTAGAAGCTTTATCTGGGTTCCTTAAATTTAATGTAATATCCTTAATATTTTCATATCATTTCACCGGTACCGGTATATCAATGTGATTTATAAAACATTTATATTTTAAAAATTGTTCTCTTTCAACTATAGTAATCTGTAGATCAAAATTCAGTTATTACAATTCTTGTTTTAAACGACATAAGCGGAACACTACTACTAATTTATCAATAAAAACGATATCTGGTTTTGATTAGAAAATTTCATAGAATGTCTTGGATTTCTGCCTATCAGTTGTTTAATTATTATCTATAATTACGTATTATTATGTATCTCATTACTATACTACTTACCGTCGCGTGTATTTCATCAGAGGTTCCGCAGAATCGAGACACGAGCATGTAATTTGTGATACAGACTTGTGACAACTTAATAAACTTTGAATTGCTCATTCAATCTTACCGTATAACGTGCTTTTAGACTGAAAGCACGACAAAATACGAATGTGTATTTAAATGTTTCTAGTGGAAAGCAGTCATTAATTATAAATTGTCCATAAGTTTTTTTTAAATTAGCCTGCCTTATGGTTGTAGGTGCTAAAGACTATAACCAGATAAGAGATGGCGTTATTAATAGCACAGATTAATAAATATAAATAGGTTTGATTAGAAACCAACCAACACATCATGCATGGTCTCCCTTTATAAGGTAAAATAATTAAATCTTCTCCCATATTTTGTAGAAGTTATGATCTCGTAGGACATTGTCAATTATAGGCATTCTTCATTTTCGATTAAATAAATAAATATCCACTGACATTCACACAACGCCTTCTAGCCCCAAGTTAGGCGTGAAGCCTTTATTATGGGCACTAAACAACGGATAAATATACTTATATACAGTTTTTTGTAAATTCATACATATTATACATAGAAAACCCACATACCATTACAAACAGACATTTTCATGCACACACAAATGTTTGTACTGCCCGGGGATCGAACCCGGAACCAATGGTGTTGCAGCCGACGTCCCGCAACACCAAATGGGTCGTCAAATTCTGACCTTGAAATTGTTAAAGTTCCGTAATTGGAATCACATGACCAGTGTGCAAAATCTCTATAATTAAGCAACAGAGGCAGACAATGTGAATGTCCTAATAATAGTAAATTTTACATACAAATGTCAATAGGGATGTCCCAAGCGCCGTCATTGCTATTTTTATATGTTGATGCACTAGTTCAAATTAATACAAAGGTAAGCAAAACATGTAAAACCGGTCAATTTTTATTGAAATCAATGTTTCTGATTTTCATTTAAACAATACACAGAACTTCTTTTTTGATATTTAAATAAATACTTAGTGTAATTGCATTGTAAATACACTAATTATTTATTATTTTTCATAGAAACATACATACAATTTTGTTCAAATTATTTTCACTGATTAGGATACAAATAAAGAAAAACATATGTATTTATATCGTTTAAGATAATAGCTTTTAACTCTCTGATAATTATAAACTTTAGATCGCTGTTCTAATACGAGACAGATGTTAGAAACACGAATACTATGATGCGAATCACTAACTTATTCCATAAAAATTCCAAAACAATCTAATAAAGCGTTTGCCAGCCCTATAAAAGAGTCACCGATCTTCTCGAGTTGAGCATGCAACGCTTGTTTTCGCAAGAGCAGATGCAACTGTATCGCCGTTTTTATTCGCGTCAAACCCCCGAATGTTACGCCAAATAAATCGGTAAGCAGTTTTCTGTGTCAATTGCGACACGCGGCGGCCATCCGTCCACAAACAGTCCGATTTTCAAACTTCCAACCACACTTCATTGAGTCAATTTGTAATAATGAAATTTAATTTGGAATCTCTGTTGAAACATATTTCATTATCGAAAAAACTAATTTCCTTTAAGCCTCGCAATAAAAACAAAATACAACTTTTAGATTACAGTTTAAAAGGCTTTTGACACTGTGATTATTATGATTCCTCAATACAGTTTTTAACTACTTAAGTCGAGGGCTACAATTGTTTATGAACATGACCCAAAATTATACCTTAGAGGTAAATGTAAAGTATGAACATGAACCGGTAAATAACCACGTATTAAAACCTGGTTTAATGATCATTAAATTATTCGTAATAATTTATAAGTCTAAGAAAATTTTGTTAGTAAAAGTTTTCGAGCCTTATGTTTTTTATGGTATAGGGAGCAGACGAGCTAGAGAGTCAACGGTGAAACCAGAAGTGCCATCACCGCAGCGTTGTTGCTTTCCTTTTAGGTGGCAACGCTTTTTTCTTGAAGGTTTCTATGTCTTTCTTTCAGAAATGCCGCTGCTGGTAGGTCATTTTATATGATGTTTAACTTTATAAATAATAGGTACCTACCTACATGTCCATTGCTGAAAGTGATTTTATTTATGAGTACGAAAATATTCTGATTGAAAATACCTGAATTAAGTTGTTCAGTAATTTAATTTTAATTATAATTTTGGTACAATTTTTATAAATATAGCAAAGTTGATATGTAATTTGTAAAGAATCCATTATACATTTACGCCACGATAACTGAAGCTTTCTCTGTTATGTGAAGAATGCCTTTCACAGAGTCACGTGGATAAGCTGGCCTCTCTAATTCTGAAGATACCGTTTAGCAAGATACTGCTATATAAACAATATTATCATTACAAATTTCTGCCATTGAGAATGGGGCCTTTTTACTATGCTTATTAACAACGTATAAATAAATATAACAGAGATAATAACAAACTTATTTGACAGACAAAAAGACAAACGTAAATAAATCCGAAATCAAATAAAAAAATCAAATTAACTGCGTTGGGTACCAGGTTGGTTTTACCGCCACTTCGCTTCTCGCGGGCGCCCTAAGTGTCGGCTTGGGGGTTTAGTCCCTTTAAATGAGGAAAGGGAACCAGAGCCATTTTACTAAACGTGACCTTACTAAAGTATCAATCTCCAGCCCTTTGCTATCGTGGAAGGGGTCTTGGGCCAAAAGTGGACTTTTACGAGCTGTTAAAGATT
This sequence comes from Leucinodes orbonalis, assembly GCA_019425675.1. NCBI lineage: Eukaryota > Metazoa > Arthropoda > Insecta > Lepidoptera > Crambidae > Leucinodes > Leucinodes orbonalis. The sequence goes on from PQWD01004284.1 coordinate 147,291, forward strand.
TAAAAATAAAATCACGACATGTGTTTATTTTTGCATTCAAATATATTGTGTTTTCCATTATATTTAATGTAAATGATATCCACTAAATATAAAAATATATAATATATTTTTATATAAAATGATTAAATAGGCCATATCGTTGTGGAAGTAGAACCTGATATATTAGCTAATTAAAACATAGTACGAAGGCATTCTTGCATATGTGTGTGTGCTTGCGACACACTGGACCCATAAATATGAAGCACATACATTATCGATAGATAACGTTGAGAAACTTTAGGCGATATGTTTGTAGATTAGAACCTCGTTGGAGAACTTTGGACATAGCTACAACTAGTTGACAAGGATTAGAATTTTATTAATTGAATACTACCATCACGCCGTGTCTGAAGTCATACAAATGACGATCCATTTGATGGTAGAAAAGTCTGCTATTACACCAAGGGTTGCGAGTTCGATCCCCAGGCAGTATAAACATTTGAGTGCGTAAACATGTCTTTTTGTATTAGTCTGGGTGTTTCTATGTAAAATGATTTGTATTTACAAAAAATATTTAGTTCAACTAATAAAATTTGCAAACCAAAGGTGTTTACATGTAACATGGGAAGTACACGCCGTAGACTATATCTGTTGGGACTTGATCCATCCTCATGAGCCCATCGGGCGTACAGCCGACAAAATGAATCTGGCTATTCGCCAACAACCATGAAACCATTTGTGGCAGCTAACAGATCAGAATTCCACAACCTCTTGTTGCCTATGGTAAAATTATGTTGCTATACAAGTACATTCTTAGTAATATTTATTATGTATACCTAAGGTCCTTTTTACCTGCTCTCCTACAGCGAAACGAGATATAATAAAAATTGTTACACTATTCTGGAGCTAAAAAGGCAAAATAAATGAAATTGAAGAAATGTTCTATTTTAAGGAAGCAATGTTAACTGAAGGAAACTTATTTTAAAAGCCACAACTCCATTAATTTACGCATGCAACACGAGTCGTTCTTATAAATGACATAGACGTCAATTTATAGTAAAATCTTTATGTTTCTTATGGTATGGCAAGCAATCGATAAATTACATTTATAATTTTAGTTTTACTTTCGCCGTACACATGACTACCATTTCCAGTTTAATAAATTTGAAAAGTGGAGATTGAATGTTAAGTTGATATGGTATCTACTCTCAATTTAATAAATTGCAGATTTCACCTTATATAATGCGAATAATAGACATTGATCAAGGCAGGTCGTGGTGCAAATTGGAGTTGCGTACTATTACGGAACCCTGTGGGAGCCATTGTGACTCGCAGAAAACATTTGAACAGATTATATCCGCGCCATAATCGTGGTTCACATAACGACTTGCAAAAACATTACAATCAGCATTGTTATCATAAATCAAAGAAATAATTTGACACAATAATGCTCCTTAAAACAGATATTTAATATGTTTGATTTTTCACGCGTACTTATAATAAAATGGCCTGAATACTTTAATCGATGATTTAGTGAAGTGATTTATTTATACCCGGACTCGAAGAATGATCATGATGCGATTCTGGATCTTAACGTTAACATAACCTTTCCAAATAGTTATAACGTACTCGTAGTATATAATCTGATTGGGTAGAACCTAATAGTAAAATCTCAACAAATCTTATTGAAAGCGACTATCAACACATCGCAGTCCATTTGTCTTTCCTGATACCCGTTTCTCTGACTTCCAGATCCTGCCATTACCAGTGACCTTAAAGTGACCAGCTGTTTGATACTCCTTTACATCATAAAGTGTAATCCGTAAGACACTGTACCCATTCCAGAAATTATTTTATTCAACAGCCATAATCGTCATCGTCATTTCATATATAAGCTGTCCACTACTAATCATCTCCAATGAGCTGAATTGGTATCGGCTAAGCTGCATACAGCGGTTCCTGCTTCTATTATAATATTGTATTCTATGTCACGAGTTGGCATCTACAACTTTGCTTGAACATTGCATTTCTCTCATTGACAACCATATGGTTACCCGAGACCAAAATACCGATTAAAACGTAGGTTATCCAACCACAATGTATGAGATTGATGTGCGATAATAGTGCCTTTGTGCATTGTTAGTATTTACATATTGACATGGGGGCAGGTCAGCGTTGTGACACGTTCGCTTTGTTGGTGATATACGAACTGTTGTTGGCAATCCTGTATGGCCTGGGGCTAAGAGTTGTTTGCATTATTATGTTATTATATTGACACCAATAATATTGTGCTGGTAGTTGTATTATAGCGTTATTAGTTTATATCTGCTTGGAAACACTTTATACCTAGTCGCAGTGTAATACTCGCGTGTTGCAATCTTATCCTTCATTTAAAATTCAAGCCCTTTTCAAACAAAGTTAAACTTGTGTTAAGTAGCAAGATAATTAAATACCATAAGGTTTTTTTATTAATGACTTTAGTCAATCGCTGCATTAACAAAGAATTATATTTAAATCATTGAAAAATTAGGAGATACATAGACGAACTAAAGTCACCGACATAGTTGCCCGGGTCAACAAGTTGAAGTGGCAATGGGCTGGCCACATAGAATGGCCGTTGGGACAGAAAGGTTCTTCAGTGGAGACCACGTACCAGAAAGCGTAGCGTAGGACGACTACCAGCAAGATGGACGGATGGTCTTACTTAGGACACGCTGGATGCAAGTAGCCTCAAATCAGAACAGATGGAAAGCATTTAAGGTGGCCTATGACCGGCAGTGGCTGAAATTATGATGATGAAATCGTAAAAATATTGTGGACGGTAGATAATTTTAGGATCCTAGTGCCAAGATAAACATTGTTCATCTAAGTCCTAGTGCCATGCAAAATATGATTTGATTCAGTAATGCTGTCGCGTTTTGCGGCATAGCGAATATCATAAAAACTTCCGAATTTGAATATTAATTAGGCATCTTACTTAGTTTTTTTTTTTCTAAGTTCAAACGTATTATTAAAGTTATAAGTGTTCATTTGGGTAATATCTGCTGCAGGACTATATGGTTGTACTGACTTTTCGTATACTTGAAACAATACGACTGTTATACTAAACTTTAAGCCACGATCTTGCAAGAATGCTCCAATGTGACATTTCGATACTCACAACTGCATGTTTGGTGCACGTGCATGCATACAATTATGCATTACGCGGACTTAATGGGAACTATTTTAGTTTCAGAATAATTTATAAATGCTTTTTTTTCTAAATGACTGCTGCTGTTGGCCGTAAATGGCCGTCACAGCTCCACCAGGCAAGTGGCGAGCGTAGTTGGCTCTCAGCCTTAAACATTTACGAGAGTATTATAAAATATTATGTTACACTTAAGTTGTTACTTAAACTTGGATTTTTTTTCTTAAATTAAAGTCCCATTATAATCAGTCCAGCCATTTCAGATATAACCCTGAAAAAACTGACAGAAAAAAAATATTGTACAAAATGTTATTTTGTATGTACCGCATACATATCATATACATGTAATATTTTTCGGGCTCCGCCAAAAACCAGCGCTGCTGTGGCCATTTTTGATTTTTTTACGAACACAATAATATATCACACGGCAGCATAAGCTGAGGCGTGGCCCCTTTGACCACATTTTATTTTTAATATTTCTGCTTTGTTTTTATTCCTAATCAGTGTAACTTATTTTTTTATTCTTTTAATTTTTACTTATACTTATTATTGTCAATCACGTAAAAGTTGTATCGTCTGTTTGTCAATGTATGTTTGTGTGGTCAAATAATTTTTTTTCTTTCTTTCTAATAAAAAAACGGTTATTTCAATATTACAAAAAGAGATATTCCAATTTCAAGTCGTTGACAAAATGTAATTATTTAAACTAAAGCGGTACGTTTTGCTTAAATATTAACATTGAAAACTTTTATGCTTATAATATGTGCTCGAAAACTTGTTATTTAAAAAAAAAATTACAGTATTTTTTAATTTCACTGCATGTCTCACTCTTCAGCCCGGAATACAGTTATNGTATATTTCGGAGAAAAATCTTGAAGGTATAGTAAAGTGAACAAAATAAAAAGGTATAGTAACAAGTGCATTGCAACAGCTAACTTATGAAGTGAAACATACCACTCAGTATAGCATTAATATTTCGTTTAAATTATCAATCCTTTCAAAGGGTTTTTCAGAAACAAGAATAGTACGAGTAAGTGTAACTGTCTGTGGTTCATTAATAAGTTGACCTGAACTGTAATAATTCGAGTAGTTAAATATTCATGCAACCTTTTAACTAAATCAAAAAAATACGAATAAAAGAACCCTCCTTATGTATATTCATTGACATGTGGAATGTTTCATGTGTAAGTTTTGCTAAAACATAGCAAAACAACAATTGCTGGAATAGTTATCACGTTCCGTTGATGGTGCGAAATATATTACTCAATAGACCTCTAACTTTACAATCTGCATGTAACTTTTTAATCTCACACATCTCAAATTCCACGAGTTAAAACTATTTAAGACAATGATTGATGTGGACTGGTTTCCTAATTAACTTTTCGACGGTGTTATGCAACTGTGGGTGATCACAATGAGCTTGCGGTGATAACATCTTGTGATGATGAAGTATAAAGACGGGTTTAGTGTTCTTGTATTGTTTTGTATGGCAACACTAAGCTGTTTATGCCTCGTTTATGCAAACACTTACTATCCGCTATTCCCATGTTTGTTTTCGCGCTGATCTTGGATTGATAAATTTAAAAAATTACACTGACTTATTTTGCTTTTTTGGCAGTAACAATTTGAAATCTTTCTGATTGTCCTCTATAATATTAAAATCTTTTGGGTGTTGATTTAACCATATTTGAAAATGAATAAAAAGAACAATATTACCTTGATACACATTCAATTTTCAAATGAGACTGAGATATTTTATCAGTTAATTGTAGAAGGCTACACACCTCGTGACGCTAACATTCACGTATTACATTTTCTGACATTTGTTATCGATTCAAGTACTACACGTACGGGTTAAACCTACATATTACCAGATTTTACTGTAAGTATTGCATTTGCTTTGTTATTTAATTGCTGTTTTATATTAAATTGATACTTGATTCTTTCATTTAATAACTGGATTGAGATTTTAGAATTTTATGAAATGTTTCTTAAAATTTTTAACTTTTTTATGAATTTTTATCAAGATCTTGAGATAATTAAGTATCTAGACAAAGTTACGTTTATATGCAATGTTAGTAAACAAGAATAACTATCAAATGATATTAAGTAATAACACCTCGCTATTTAAAAACCACCAGAAAAATCAGCCAAAAGAAATTTCAGTAATTAAAGCTAATAATAATCATAAAAGTCCATGCTTACTGTCTCAAATAAACTACGGTTAAACCTAATCCAGTGCCAGCGGCTATGCTTCTTTGACTTTCTAGACACTTAAACGAGCATTTGTTGTTACCCTTGCTAAGATGTACGCCTCGATAGTTGATCGAACAATCAAATGCGAGTATAACCTTGGCAATACAAAGTAACCGGAGACAGTGTGAATGAAGACATATGGATGGCACTATTGAGTGGCACGGTGCCGTTGTCTCATTGCGTTTCGACATGGTATGTATGTCATCTGGCAGAATGTCTCCGGTAGATTTTGATGATCACGACCTGCGATGCAAGAAAACAATGATCGTCTTAAAATCAAGGCCTTGATTCAAAGGTAGGAGTGATATGTCGGAATTCCTACACCGAGTCTTTTTTTTTAATTAACACTACTGTCTGAAGTAGGACCGGGATATCTGGCACAAAATGGGGAGAACTATGTCCAGCAGTGAACTGCGATGGGTTGAAAAGAGAGAGTCTCTATTATAAGTAACTCTATCAGAATCAGAACCGAACAGACAAAATCTGAATTGGTAAATTTATATCTATTAATTTTGATTCATTCGCATAAATGTTTAGAAACCAAATTGTTGTTATTGCGTTAAATAGTTAAACAGTCTCCTTTTGGAGTTGTGTACTCGTTCGGGACAACTGTCACCACCCCTTAACCTTCTGAGGCAGCACAGTTCACACATGAACCCGCTATGTGGACCGAGGTCGCTCTCTCGTTAGGCGTTATCGGGCGTGTCGCAACGCCCCGCTCCTGCCGTTTGTCAAACAATTCAATAAGACATTAATACGCACCCATTAAAACTGATTGACAAAATACACAAGTACCAAATTATATGTCAGGTGCTACACGCTGGCGGTGTCGAACAAAGTAATTGCTGATTACGTGATTAAAGTGTATGCTTTAATTACAAAAAGGCTTGATTATAACGATGAATTTCGTTTAAAAGATGTAGGTGCCACTTACAGTTCAACGGAACGTCATTTTGATAATAATATAACATAAAGACTATGAACAAGTTGTAGCGGATGTCAGTACCGTCCCCTCGCTCTCCGGTCGTATGCAAAAAGGGTCCACCAATGTTTAGTTGGGGACTGCGATATGATGAAGCAAACCAGTGTGTTTACTTATACAAGATTAACTAGTAATTGAAGAGATCTGATGAATTGGAGATCCTCCTATTCGCCCTAGACCTAGGTCGCCGATCACTGTCGGGATTTCGAATTCGTTTCTCTAAACCCTATCTCAAAAGCCTAGGAATTTTCAATGAATTCAAAATCAGTATGCCGAAATCCTGTTTGCCGTCGAAACAATGAATAGAAAATAAAAAAGAAGCACCATAACCACCTTATTATACGTCCACACCGAGGGGCACCAGTCGACGCATAGTATATATAGTGTATAGGCCGTAGTCATCCACGCTGGCCTAGTGCCGATTAGCCGACTTAACGCATAACCTTTGAATTTCTTTCGATGCGTGCGCAGGCTTCCTCTATGTTAATGTTTTTCTTCACCGTAAAATAGTCGAACATTGAACGTATAATTTTAAAATTCGAATATACATTGGTACGTGGCGGGATTTGAATCCGCACCAGATCGGAAGGCAACAGTTCACACCAATGAGGCAACCACATGCCTTTATCCCTTCGGAGAAATTTTAATTTATTAATCTAGGTTACGGGTTTATCCAAAAAAAATGTAATCCGAATTAATCTTATTTTAGAACTTGATACAACTATTTACCTTATAAGCAATTTTGAAGAGATGACATCCTTCTTTATGGCTATAAAACCATAGATTGCTTAACACATTTCTCTATCTTGTCCATTTGCTGTTACAAATCTATTTATTGCAATGAAATGTTGAAATAGTGTTTTGGTCTATCTTACAAGCTATACACAATAATTTATGTCTTATTTATAAAAACCATCGTCCGCAATCGAGTCAACGGAATTTAACCGATGCAAAAAATGCACTCTTAAAAAATAAGGTGCGTCAAATATTTCAAGCCACGTAACTGTAATATTTGTATAGATAAAAATTGCGCTGTTTGGTGATTTTAATGTAATTCGTATCCGTTGAAATGTTTTTATTACGAAACCAAGTTCCGAGTTTTTTGACTTATCTATTAGACATAATGAACTCAGGGTTCTTTTAGGCGTTTTTTATATTGGATGTCATTTCGTATACTTCAATAAAAATACCATTTAAAAATATTATGGACCCGTTTGAAAATAAAGTCCGCCAGTTAGTTCAATATACCAACCGTACAGTCCACTGCTGGGCTAGTCCTTCCTCACAAATTTCAGCTACCTAGATAACATTGAAATCCAGCTTTTCTTGTTGGCATTCAACGTGTTAAATAGGAGTAGACTTTAGACGTACCACACCTGTTCAGTGCAGTGCGTGGTCTGATGTCTTGTCTGAGATAGTTTGGTGTACAAGACTTTTTGGACAAGCGCGTTACTTTGTGAAATTAATCCTAGTTTGACTGTGAAAATAAAAAAATATATATGATTCATACTTAAACGAACAATAAACTAAACTAACTCAAAAAGTGTCCGCTGCAAAAGTCTGCCCAGCATGTCAGTTGGGCGAAATTTTTATTACTAATGACGTCGCGCTACATGTCATAATGACTTAGTAGTGTGCTTGTACTTTGATTTTGTACTCTTTCTAATTTAAATGAATAATTTTCCGTTTTTAATAAAACAATTATACCTATACGTATGTGTCATGGAGCTCGGACATTTTTTGGTAGACGTTTCTTCGCGATTGTGCATCTAGAAATTTCTTTGTTGATCTAAGGTTTCATAGGTCATGTTCAGGCTGTGTCTTGGTCGCCATTTGGTAGTCGATACATAAAACCACACCAGAGGCCGTTTAATGTTTTAGAAATAAATATCAGAGTTGGTCTGATAGTTCAACAATCTGAACATCATCATCAGATAAGATAAGATTATGAGGTTGGCTTGGGACCCGAGAGATCGAGGATGGGGTCCATTGTGTCATTATATATTGGAGTATGTAAAATAGGGCCAATTAAGTTGCGAACTTTACAGAAAAAGTACTTAGTAATAATTAAATCAAATGTGCAGATAAGTAGTTAAAATTAACACGTGATATGGTTATATTGAGCGCCGGTGGCTCAATGGTGTGGACTGTCGCCTTCCTACCGGGAGGGCTGAGGTTCAAATCCCGACACGTACCAATGTGTTTTCGAATTTTCGAAAATATATGTACGTTATCCGACGCTCTTACGGTGAAGGAAAACATCGTGAGGAAACCTTCATGCACGCCTGCGAAGGGATTCGAAGGTTGTGTGTGAAGTCGTCCAATCCGCACTGGGCCCGCGTAGACGACTAAGGCCTTATCACCCTATACGGGTAGGCTCGTGCCCCTCGGTGGGGACGTTTAATGAGCTGATGATGATATAATGATGATGGTTATATAACTTTATTTACTTTTTATTGCGTGTTGAATTATATCAGAATACCGAGCTTGTTATCCTTCCTTTGCACTTCAATGTTACCTTAACTAAAAGGTCAGTTAACCCTACGGTTGGAGTTAACTTCAACTTAGCCACTTCGACCAGCAACATACGTTGTATCAGTTCCCGTACGAAATGGATCGCGGGACATTTAGATGCAAATGACAGTTACAAGCCCTCCTGATCAGCCAAATGCACAACGAAACGTAGTAAAAACTTGTTAATGTAATTAAAATACCCAATGTGTCTATGTACGAAGTGGTTGGCACATATCACATCGGGTTTTTGGGTGCGGTTGTTCCGATTTTTTATATATATCTCGATACTGGCACGAACCGCATTCGTTGTAGTATCCTTATTTGTATATAGCTAAAGCTTAAATTCCTATTAGCACGATGTTTTATTTGTGCGTACGTTACTCAGTGCAGCGATCACGACAGCTGGTGACATTGGCCTTCTTTTGCGCTGAACGAATATTTTAGTATCAATGGGTTTGCCAATTAGCCCCTGCAGCGGTGAATTATGTCCACACCTACTAATGAACACATAAATGTAGAAAAACTTGGAAAATAACTCATTTATAGGTTTAACACCGATGTCACTATTGGACTTATATGATTTGATTGGTTAGAGACACAGAACTTACTTTGGTTTTTTATTCAATTTAATTCACTTGGTCTTACTTTAGTATATATTATTTTATCTCTAGTTTTACCAAAGCCAAACAGCATAATTAATCAATAACAATTTTAATCACACGATTTTTTAACAACAATATTGTATGTCCATAAAAATCTGATTATTTGTTATTATATTTTAAATAATACATAAATATAATGTGTATTTTATCTTAGTTGGATACTTGTCTAAGTACCTAATTTTATAAGGATAGAATAAAACTAATCACTAATATAGAATAACAAACCAAAATAAAATTAAACTGTAATAATGACATCCAAATAAGACAAAGCTTAAAGCGTAGTGCATTTGTTTTGAAAATGGAATATTGTTTTTGAACTCAACAACAGCTGAACAGTAGAACCATATCATCAATCACGTTGGCCAGTCTCTAACTTCAACATTAAATCCAGTTCAGATTTAGAAAGTAGGTAAAACCTGTAACACGCCTTAGAATAGTTTATAAGAGTAACAATATATCCAACAGCTGATCGTATCAGTCAAATTTGGATGGATGAACGTACGCGAGACTTACCTCAATTACATAAGATACGTTGATTTTAGTACAATTGGCTGTTCAAGTACTTTATTAAACCATTTACATTTTAATGAATAACAAATGGTTGCGCGGTAATACAAGATAGTAATTGTGTTAAGTTATAATTTGAGTTTATTCTGATGGAATTCGGACATTATTGTAATTAATTTTTGGTAATTTTTAAAAGCGATGTATCATACTAACTTACATTTTTTTAATAAGTTTTCCGATCCATGTTTATTGATGTAACATAGCATTGAAACTTACCCGTAGCCGTAGCAAATATACATGTTATACACAATATATGTTATTTTTAAGTCTATATGTTGACAACACAATCAAATAAACAAAGGTAATTCCTACAAGAACAAATGCAACCCACACAGGGGAAAGTTATGCAAACTAGAATAATAACTTAGCCAAACAAAGTTCCGAAGGTCAAAAAAGCTCACTGGAAAGCGTAGCGTAGGACAGCCACCCACGAGATGGATATAACCTAAAAGAGATTGTGATCATTCTAAAAAGTACCAACTTATTTAAATCGTCCATCGATGGTCGGACTCAAACTAAATATTTCACCCCAGATCACCCTGCCAGCGATAAAAAAGATGTCGGCGAAATTTATTTCATTGTATCCAAAAGCTTCCAAATTGTCCGTCATACTAACGTTATCAATCCCTTTTTCCATTGGGGTAAATTCCATAAATCCTTGGTCAACTTAGGCTTTGAATAATATAAAACCTGTTGTAATTTAATCAAAATATTATTTACAAAAAAACTTATAAGTATTAACTTTATATTTCTCGATATAATAGCTTCATTTGACATTCCTAAAACTGAATAAAGACATTTCTGATTTCATTCTGATTCTAATGGCCTGAAGTAATTTAAACCAATTTAGTCGTCCACTTCATTGTAGGTACTTGTATACGTTTGGTAATAAAAAATATAAGTTGGTACTTACGGCCCTATTTCCATTATTAATGGCTATCTATCTATACGCAATAATTGCTCAATTTACGTTGTTTGTCAAGCTCATTAATGCAAATGCTTTTAATCAAGTTTATCAGTGAGCCAAATTGGTATCTGCATCATATGTCATGTCACGTTCTTTGCTGATATAAGGCTTGACACTGTGGTATTAAACATTAAAAGTTATATTTTAAGTACGCCAAAGTAGGCATGTGCTATGTATTATAGGTAATCCAGGACTAGGACATTGTAGTTGATTAATAAACTGTAAGTGATAATTCCCTTACCATTGTTATAATTACTTTCATCATCATCAGCTCATTATACGTCCCCACCGAGGGGCACGAGCCTACACGTATAGGGTGATTAGGCCTTAGGCGTCCACGCGGGCCCAGTGCGGATTGGACAACTTCACGCACAATCTTTGAATCGCTTCGCAGACGTACGTGAAGGTTTCCTCACGATGTTTTCCTTCACCGTAAGGGCGTTGGATAACGTACATATAATTTCGAAAATTCGAAAACACATTGGTACGTGGCGGGATTCGAACCACAGTCCTCCCGGTAGGAGGGCAGCAGTCCACACCATTGCGTCACCGACGCTCTAATTACTTTACCGATAGTTAAATATTAAATTAATATCATCAGCATCATCATTACTGGGTAATATTTCCACTGCTGAACGAAGGTCTCCCATAATAATTTCCACGAATCGATCCCTAGCAGTTGACATCCATCTTCTACCTTACCCAAGTCATCCGTCCATCTGGTTGGGGGTCGGCCTACGCCTCGTTTCCCGCTACGTGGACGTCAATCGAGAACATTTCCGCCCCATCGGCCATGGGTTCACACACAGATTTCCCAATACAGGAGATGGGGCAAGCCGCGTTAAAAAGTGCGACAAATGTATGCTCAACGAGCATACACTGGCTATAGTTTACGCTCTGTGAGACAAATCAACACGCACGAAATTTTAGAAGAAATTACCGTTTTTTTCAAAATGCCATCTGTGCAATTGTAACATGCCATGCATCGCAGTGAATCAGTAAAATTTACCAAGAAATATAATATCTTTTCACAGGTAAGAACCGAAAAGAAATTGCGACACTGTGACTGCCTATAAATTTGGCGGCTTGTCCAGTCTAATTGTTATTCGGATGTCTGTGGGTTCACACTATGTGCCCTGCCCACTGCCACAAGTTCAACTTACTAATCCTGTCAACTATGTAGGTCACGCTAGTTCTCCTACGGATATACTCGTTTCAGTTCTTATCGCATAAAGAAACATCTAACATAGCCCTCTCCATAGCACGCTGAGCAACCTTGAACTGATTTAAGAAGCCCTAAGTGGGCGATTACGTTTCGCTTCTGTTTGTCATAACTGGCAACACACGCTGCTGTTGACCAGTCTTCAGGTTGTCTGGTCTTTGAACACACACACTTTTGAACCTTCGTCTTAGAACATTGAGATATTTTGGATGAAAAGATCTCCCTTAACTTCTCGAACGCTGCCCATCCTAATTGGATTCGATGAGAAACCTCCTTCTCGAAGTTGGACCCACTCATTTGTACATGTCCCAGGTACACATATTCGTCTACAACTTCGAAGATATATAAGAAGTTCTCGATTCCATATTATTATTTCTAAAGGCAGCGTTAGCAGACATCAGATACTATGTACAATACAGGGAATTATTTTTTATATCTGTTGATTATAAAGACCTAATATATCACAAATATTTATTTTAATGAACCTATTAAAATATTTGTCTAACGTTATCTTTAGCATATGCATTTATCATGGCATTGTTTCTAACGTTATTAAAATAAAATGATTAATTATGTAGATAAACATTCAATAGAAAGATCATCTAAACAGTTATAATGATATATTGTACGTTTGATTGCAAATTATTGTTCAAATCGTGAAACAACACCTTGAAATCTAAATTTGACAACACTGAAAGAAATTATTGATGAATTTAGCAAATGCAATCATCATAAAAGTATTTTAAAGCTTATATTTAGTAATGTACTTAGGCGAGCTTATCTTTGATCTGTCAAAACGATTTCTTATCGTAAAAATTTTATAGTAAAAAAAAGAATGTTAACCCAGAGAAAAACCTGATTCATGGAAGAACTTCACCTGGTACTGAGGCATTCAGATAATCGAGACTCTGAGCCCTACAGGACATACGTCTTTTATGTTACAAAGTGAACCCGTCCTGTACGCGCTCTTAGAACGCTCACCAGAAGGCCAATAACTAATAGACAGTTATTATTCGCCATCAATTTTTTTATATTTTTTTTATGTTTTAAGTGTACAGGACGGTCTTGACGCTGACCTGATGGTAAGTGATACGCCAGACCATGACAGAGCGGCATTAAAGGAGACCAACAACTGACAGACAGTTATTATCCTCCATCAATGCCGCACTGCGCCCATAACCCGAGACAACAGATGTTAGGACACTTACGACCCATTTTGGTGTTGCGGTTGAGAGGTCGGCTGCAACACCAAGGGTTCCGGGTTCGATCCCCGGGCAATACAAACATTTGTGTGCATAAACATGTCTGTTTGTAATGGTCTGGGTGTTTTCTATGTATAATATGCATGTATTTACAAAAAATGTATATATAAGTATGTTTATCAGTTGTTTAGTACCCATAATACAGGCTTCACGCTTAACTTGGGGCTAGATGGCGCTGTGTGAATGTCAGTGGATATTTAAATTATTTTTTATTATTTATTTTTACACCCCGGTAATTATACTACCTACAGTGCCATCATCCCGAAATATAAAAGTGTATAACACTCCTGTTTGACGGGACGATTTCTGGCACTGCAATGGTACCTACCTAGACGACTGAGTACCGATTCTACTACCTAGTAAATGTGGCATGCCAATTTCCTCAATCCTTAATTGATTAAGTAATCTTTAATTCTTCAGTGGACCATAGGGCTGATATGATGAAAATTGTACCTATGTATATTGGAATCACGCATACACTAACAACTCGGAGGAGTCTAGTTCCTCCGAGACTAACTAGGTTTATAACAACTCTAGAATTTAGAAATAATACCGGATTTTTTAATGGTTTGATTTTTAAAACAATCGTCGTCTCCTGAAAATAACAAATAAATAAAATAACAATATCTACCTACTTATGCGCCGTTACAAGTAATGCGTGTATCATCAGTTTTATATATACAGATTAAAGTTCAGACTTGAGGCTGTGCTTGAGGTATTTATTGGGTAACAGCATTAAACAACAAAACCAGAATAAAGTAACCGAGTAACTGATGTCAACAGCATCTCATGAGAGCGGGCTGCTGGACCGTGACGGATGAAGGAAAGTAAGAAGATTTAATTATACACTGTGACATCGCTACTTTTCCGGTTTTGCGCATTTTATTTGGTTAGCAATCAGTTTAGGTAAGAGCATGTCTGAGTTACGAAATTGTATTAAATTTGTGCACAAATCGGCACGTTACGTAATATACAGCGGGAAAATTTTGTAAAACAAGTGTGGAATGATTTGGTCTGTAGTTTTTGCTACCCTTTTTTATATTTCTTACATTAAAGGCCGGCAACGCATTTCTTTGTCCCCTAGTATTGCTAGTGTTCATGGGCGCCGGCGTCATTTACCATCACATGAGCCATCTGCTCGTTTTCTCGCTATCCCATAAACATGTTAGCTATGCTTAGAATACTTATGCTTACACATAGCATGTAATTTTACTGGAAGCAGTTCAGACTTTTTAAGTGTCAAAATCATGATAAATCAAACATTTCAAGGTAAGTGGCATCTCAAACTACCTTGAAAGGTAAATAGGAAGTGAGAAAGGATTGTCTTCAAACGGTTTGATTTGAAAACACATGACTGTTTAATACTACGCTAGACGTCATCTAAAACAAATGACGGACGACATAAAAAAGGTGGATAAGAGACCGAAACATTTCGCAATTGACAGCGATATTCTGATCAATTGATATGTACCTACAGAAGAAAAATACTATTGTTTATACCTATATACACAGATTTCCTAATAAAATTGAGATGTCTGTGCCTATATACCAAAAATATTCGCAATTAAAATTGGTTTGGTGAAAGTCAATACGAACAATTTATGGTACCCTTTCCACACAAAACGTTTTAACCAGCTCATGGTAATTTGTAACAGAGTCACGGATATTTCTCATGATTAACACAAATAGATTGTTTTGTAAATCAGTTCAGGCGGAACGTTATGCGGGAAGTACATAACCCCTTAGGTACTTCTCGTACCTAATAATTATAATGTTAATGAGTCGTTACATTAACAACATGATATACATGGACGTATAAAAAAATACGGACAGAATGTCATTAATACAAAAAATGTGTCATGAAAGGACAGCTGCTGTCTATGATATTTTGACAAAAAAATGTCTGATATTTTTGGCAAATTAATTTTAATGTTCTAAATTAGAAACATGTAATCGAATTTTCCTTTTAAATTCCCTTTTTTTCTCTTTTGCTCACTGCGGTTTTTGCACCACTTTACCACGCAAGCCAAGTTCTTTTTATTTTATTTTTTCAGCTCTTTTAACATATGCGAGCCTAATGTCTTAATATTTGTAGATTTCCATACAAAAAACTGGCCGAATTTTGACACTTTTGGTGTGAACGAGACTCCGTACGTATTGATTTTTACATCCATGATGATATATATGTAAAATTCGTTATTTAAGCACGTAAATTTTTCAATATTTTTAAATATATTGTCATAATTACTTGAGAGGGAGTATTATTGGTCTGCGCTGCGCGCTGGTGCCTCAATATTTAACCCGTCTCAACAGTAATGCTATTGAAAATAACTGGAGACGTCATAAGTTAGCAACTGCACTATAGGCCAGGCCAAACCACTGAAGCGCTTTTTTTATAAGGAATCAAAATTCATATTTTTAATTGTTTTTTATTATATTTTTGTATATTTCTTGACGTTCATAAGTGCTTTTTGTAAGCCTAATTTGAATAAAGAATTTTGAAATTTTATGATTACTTTTCGGAATTTGAGTGGTGTTTTAATTAAACTCCTAGGGCGGCCGATGCTTCCTACTTACCATAAGGTGGGCTATGTATTTCATTGCATTAAATAAATGTCTTATCAGGTCACATTACATTTTTCATCATTTCATTTAATTGTCTAATTAATTTTAAAATTAAGCGGCTATTGAATGTCTTATCTCATTAAGTCAAATTGTTGCTTTGCGGCGACTTGACTCATATATTACTTAGCTGGGACGACGACTGCCGTTCATCTTGTTTTACGAACGCCTAGATTAAACGCGCGCAAAAAGTTAATACAGCCCGCATTACGGCGGTATATGAAATCACTGATCCAATCAATTATTTTATAAAATGTGTGCAATAGGTGAGTTAGTATTCATTCAGTTTTTTATACTGTAATTATTGGACACAGATTGTATTTTGATAGCTTAATTTTTTACTTAAGCCATTATAGGAAAGTACTAAATCTAAATTTCGATTAAAAAAGCAATTAGGCTGGCAGCCTACCCGATAAGTATGTGGCAATCACCTCTCTCTTCAAACTGTTACAGTCCACAGCTGGACATCGGTCTTTATCGGCAATAATCTCAAAAGTTATACATAATTATGTCTTACCAATCTTGAAAGAAAGTGTTCAAATCAATGATATTAAAATATATGGTTCAAGTAATTCACTCAAATGGAATAAAAATGTCAAATAAATTATCGGCAATACGATCACAGTTAAGTCCTCAGGGCTTTTAAACCAATGAATAAATTGGTGTTAAAGGTAATTAAATAGCTTGGCACCTACTTACACTTTGTCAGTGTTTCACGGTGATCTTGTATGTGTTCGTGCTCACGGAAATTACCCAATTGCTGTTTCATTGACATTATTTTTCGAAAATAAAAGCACAGTAAATGTCGTTTTGTTTAATTCGATAAATAACGTAGGAGTCACCAACCTGTTATTTGATTTTAAATAGGGAACAAAAAATTTTGATGATTCAAAATAACTTTTATTGTATTTTTGTTATGTGTGTTATTTATTTACATAGTATTAAAAATGTTTTTTTTGTAAAAATATTGCTGACTTTCAGCAATGGGTATGCTATTTTTACTATTTCCCGGTAATTAGGAATATATCCATGATACAAAAATGTTATCTCGCCGAGTTTGTGAATTGCAATGAAAGATTATTTAGCACACTAGAATAACTTTACACAATTAGGTACACTCTAGATTACAAAAACATATACCAATTATAATATATCAGTGCGTCATTTCGGAAAACTGTTTTCGGCTCTACTATGATAAGTAACTTTACTGGGAACTTTACGTAGTATTCTTAAATAAAAAAAGGCTGTATTACTAAGATGAAATTAATGCTGTGCCCTTAAATGTTTGTGGCAATTAGTTATTGAGGTTATCATTGGATTAGATTTATAAGTACCTTAATTGAATGTTGTTTGATAATGATAATGGTGAAAAATCAAATATAAATACAACTCAAGCTCTGAAGTTTAAAACTTTGCTCGAAAATCAAAGCTTCTTTTTTGAACTAAAATATTTTTAAGGTTCCGTATCCAAATGGCAAAAAAGGACCCCTATAGATTCGACATGTCTGTCTTTCTGTCCGTTCGTATGTCACACCCCTCTGACTCCTAAAATATGAGAAGGATAAAATTAAAAAAATATATGATGTACAATTACTATGAAATCTTACAACAAAATTTGATTTGTGCGATATCTTATTTTTTTATACTTTATAAACGGTGAACAAAGATTTTATAATAAAGCTATAGTAGGTGCCTAAGTATATATTTTTTAATGTTACTTGATGCTGCGGAACCCTCTACGAGCGAGTCCGACTCGCACTTGACCAATTTATTATATTATATTGGTGAGTGTTAACCGAAGTAAATGGAACAGACAAGGATAACTTACTCTCGGCCTTTGTGTCTTTATAAAAGGTAATTACGACCAAGAGGTTATATGAAAAAAGAACATAAGTAAGAAAAGCGGATATGGACAATACGAATACGATCTGAATGTTCGTACCTAGATAACAAATAAATACTAAAATCAGCTTAGGTAACATTTTTCTCAAAATAAGTATCCACCGACTTTCATGGCGCTTTCTGGCCCAAATTTAACCCTTTAAAGGATTTAAGACACAACAGAAAATCTATATTTTCTGACGCCTTAAGGTGTCATTGGCGTTCAAAGCTCGCGTGCAGCGGCGGCGGCAAGCGAAGCGGCAAAAACAATATTTTGTTATAAAATTCTGAACGACGACGTTATTAGTTACTATTTTGGTTATGGCCACTATAAAACATTCGTAGTTCTGTGGTAAAATTCACTCTTATTACTTAACGGGTGATTTCGGTAAGTTGATCAATTTACGAAAATGTAAGCGTAAAATAATTTAATTTATTTGTAGTATAGAATACGAAAGTATATCAATTTCCTAGAAAATTAATCAATTTGTGGTTCTTTTTATTTTCCGGCGACATATATACTAAATGAAATATGAAACGCACTATCCGATGTTACTAATAATATGTAAAAGATTATGCACTAAAATATTACTCCATCAATCAACAGAGTGTTTAGTTTTATCAATTACTGTAATTATAGCGTTGCAATACCAAATTCAAGTTTGACATCCGCTCTGTTTGTTCGATAGCCGTGAGAAAACGACCTTCGGCGTGAAATAAAATGTTTATAAATTATCGACTCACGGATGTTGAGCAAGGGTTAAGTAGCGACAAATGAACTGTTACTGCTCTCACCTATTGTCACTATAAAAATAATCTTGTTTTTTAATAAATATGTATGGACAAAACTATAAATGAATAATTGAATAATTAATTTCGACCAACACAAATATAAATAAACCATTTCTGATTTATAAAATAAGTCTGAGAGTCGTAAATCATGGTAACTAAATTATACGGTTTTTGTCAAGATTATATTAAGCAGTAAAAATCTTTAGAGCCTTACAGCATGCATGGATAAGACAAGCACCCTCTACGATTTAGGGTATATACGAGTAGATCATAATTTCCTTTGCTAGTCACGTTTGTTAGTACATATTCCTCTATATTTATTTAAATCTCAAGCCAATTATATCGACGATAACGGCCAGTAACTTACCCTTACGTTTAATGTCATGTTATTATAATAACTCACATGTACGCCGGTATGAATAATAGATAATTCGCGAACACGTGATTAGGATTGATAAATGGTTATCAGTTTCGCAACCTAGTATCGGCGAGCTTTAGACCAATTGCATTGCGCATTCCTGCAAGTGTACGCTCACACATACGAGCACGTAGATACCTGTAAAGTAAGGTATCGCTGCATAAGTATGCATCCAAACCGCGATACGTTTATTATAGAAAAATATATATTTCTTACATTGTACGCACTCACACACACATTTTATTAAACCCCAGATGGACCTTCATTATGGAATGAATCTTACTCAAAAGAACACTGAAAAAGCCTACATTTAAACTGTAAAAAAATTACATGTTAGTCATAAATAAGATTAACGTTATATATTTGTCATTATAACCTAGGAAGAATAGTAGTGGTCACCACTACTATTGTATTGGTATCACCGTCACCACTACTATTGTATTGGTATCACCGTCACCACGTCATGTCATCTCGTAATGTCCAATACAATAAACTTCCTGAAAAATTAAACATTATGGATGAGCTTAACATACTTCGGACGTTATGGCTACAAAAGATAGTTGCACTTAGGTCGTCAACATATTGTTCACCACAGCATAGGTGTACCAAAATGTAGTAATATTTTTTCACGGTAACGTAAGTATTGGTTAAGATTATTTTGTGTTAATAATTGCAAAGTTTGTCAATAAATGTAAGTGGAAATTCATAATATTGCTATACTTATTCAAGATGGCTGAGCCAAAATAATAATTAAATTCGAATATAATCATCGCATGTTTGATAAATACAAACAGATATTTTTTTTCTTTACACTCAGTTTCATTTTTCCTCCACATGCGAAATGCTTCATATCACCGAACTAAACACAAATTCCACGTGTATTTTATTACACAATCCAAGCTTAGTTGGATTAAATGTGAAGCAATAAATCCAAGTAGCTAATATATATTGCAGCAAAATAATCCAGATATGTTATTGCTCTGTCGACTAAGTCTTGATTTAGTATAATCCATATTCCTACTATTAGTTATGTGCAGTATCGGATTAATAATGTTATGCTATATCGATTTCGTTTGTTCTAAATACATTGAATAAAATACTGATTACAAGTTGAGCATTTTGTTCGTAAACGTGAGCAAGGAATGAGTGAGTCACATGATAGTGAGGGTTCCCAAACCGACATCACATTATAATAAATAAATAATATCCACTGACATTCACACAGCGCCATCTAGCCCCAAATTAAACGTGAAGCCTGTATTATAGGTACTAAACAACGGACAAACAATCATATATATTTTTTTGTAAATACACATATTTAAAACATTGAAAACACCCAGACCATTACAAACAGACATGTTCAAACAAAAATGTTTGTACTGCCCGGGGATCGAACCCGGAAGCCTTGGTGTAGCAGCCGTCGTGTCAACCGCTACACTAAATGGGTCGTCAAAAATTATAGTTGCTAAATTATGATATGAACATGCTTGGTTACGGTGTCTATGAAATTACGAATACAACTGACTATCTTACGACTAATATAAGGCAAATCTCTCAAAGGATATCCTTTACTTTCCATTCCTCAAATTTGTGGGACTCCATAGCAATCGAATATTTGTTAAACATATATCATCATCATCAGCCTATAACGTTCCACTGCAAGAAATGTTTCTTGCCATTGAAGGCCTGTGCCTTGCCATACAACGTAGCTATCGGGAGATTGGGCAACAGCCCCCCCGCGGGTCCAAATCCAGATGCATCATTATCATCATCATTACAGCGCAAATCCGCTATTGAACATCTAAATCTTCCAAAATGGCCATACATCAAGAGCAGCAGCATAGCTGGTCAAGTACAGTGAAGAATTACCTAGGTTACCTACCCCTCCCCGCAATGCTCAGCTTAGGGCGTTGCGAGGAGGGCTGGGTTCGAGTCCTATTGGACGCCCTAAGGTTCATTGAGTAAATGTTTAAGGCTGCAAGCCATATGCACTCGCTCGAACAGCGGTAGTCAGTTCGAAACAAAAAGAAGAATTTCCTTGTCTATGTATGTTGTGGGGTGTCGGATCCGCATATTAATCGCAGGCTCCAGTGGCAAAGCATATTATATGAAGCTTTACACACATGTCGGAAACTGATATCATGTCGGCGCCGATATAAAATTGAGTTTCCGATTAATATTAAATAACTATCCCCTGACATTCACACAGTGCGATCTATAGTCCTAAACTAAGCATTAAATAATTAAGCCTGTAAGATGGGTACTAAACAACGGATAAACATACTTACAAATATATATTTTTTACAAATACATACATATTATACCTAGAAAACACCCAGACCAATACAAACAAAGATGTACAATTGTACATGCACCCAAACGTTTGTACCTACTGCCCCGGAGATCGAAACCAGAACCCTTGGTGTAAGAGCCGATATCTCTACCAATTACACTACATCGGTCGTCAATCATATATGGATTCGAGACCCGCTAAGTAGAAACCAGTTGTGATTCGGTGAATTACAATTGCTAAATAAAACACTCAAAAAGAACTCCGAAACCTGCCACAAATTCAAAGAAATCACGAGTACTGCCCAGTTTCAGAAACTGTCACTCTTCACAGATCTTTGCTCTATTTAACCGCCGAGAACGCCAATATATTTGTCTGTATTCAAAGGTTAATAGCCCGTGCGCCAACGCCGTTACTCAGTGTCCAATTTCAAATTCTACGCAATATTTACCAGGATCATTTATTATTTGCCCACACAGATAAACCTTGCCTCTGAATCACATGTGTGCAGTGCATGAATATTGCAAAATATATTTTAATAATTTAGTCTTAATATACATTATTTATTTAATATAAAGTTGGTGGATTGTACAAATTACTGTTCATATTCCGAATCTAACAAATACGTCCCAAATGAAGTGACGACTGATGATGAGCAAATAATGTTTAACAGGTAACTAGTAAAGTACTACTACAACAATATAAAAACGTTTTTATTCGCAATGTATTAGTATCCGTAAAACATCTTTCTATTTTATTTATCTACACAGGTTACACTACATATTTTTACAACTACAAATGCCATGCAAGTTTCCATTCAAAAACACTCATAATTGAATATCGTTTCGTAGGTCACTTTGTCAATTATTGTGCGCATGATTAATTGTCCAAAAGAGACCTTTAAGTGTCTCCAATGTATGGTGGCTGTTGAGTTAAACTGACGATTTGCTCCACATGACTAATGACGTGATATGAGAGCCGTGAGATATATTAATATATTATTTTTAATTTGAAAAGGTGTTTAATATGGCGTTTTAGTCTTTAGTTTATTAAGATAGAGATCTTAATAAACTAAAGACTAAAACGCCATAGAAATAACTGGTGTATAATAGGTGATAGACGGACCTTTTCACACAGCATAGCTATGGAGTTTCTTTCAATAGGTATTTGTATTTATTATTATCTTTAAGACTATGTTCAGCTGTTCAGCAGTGGACGTCATGCGACAAATATGGTAATGATAATGATTATATTTTTAATATTTAATTATTAGCTTCCTTATCCAGCAACTCATTGGGAAAAAGAATACCTTGGTGGATACCACCACCCAAGGTATTCTTTTTCCCAATGAGTTGCTTTTTTCTTTTAAATCGATCCCTCACTCACAGTCACTGTCAATGTCTCAGCTGCGTAGGTGTGATAGTACGATCAGAACACATCAGATCACATGAGCAAACTGAATCTGCTTTAATAAAGTAATAATATATACGTAATAAATACTAAGGGATGCCTAATTAAAATTAAATTAACACTGCTTATGTGTAAACGTCAATTTTCGGAATCGCCGCAATTTTATTTTGAAAACAATATCCATTTAAAAAACAAGCGTGAAACACTAAATGGGATAATCAAAGCAGTGAGATTAACTCAATATCGCAACTGAACGGCGCTCATAGCCCCGTAACGTTTCGATGGAAACCAAACATTATGCAAAATCCATTACAATGATCTAATACCTCACGAATCTGTATTGCGAATTTTCGATAGTCAATTTCATTTATTGCTTCTGATCGTTGTTTAGTGTTTGCTACTACTGCTGCACTTTAATAAAAGTGTAAAATGATAATTCAAATAGCATTTCATATTATGTTCATATTTTAAGGATTCGCCAGGATACGAGACAAAATAGAAATTATATATTATGTGTGTAAAATAAATACGTCAAAGGCTTAATGTATAGGAGCAACGTTGCAAAAAATGAATTACAAATGGAGTTCTTAGCCAATATATTTTTTTTCTCAACCAGCCTCCACCAGCAACCCTTCGCAAATCGTCGGTCCAGTGTGGACAGACGCGGAGTCTAGATCACATCTACTCAACGGCTATTGGTTCTGCGACATACGAGAACAGCCTATTAGTGTTTTATATCAATTAACGTATTTCATATTATTATTATTTTCGATTATATTGAGTTATTAAATGGCAGTTTTATAATTATCCAATTAATGTTAAGTCTTGGCGACTACATTCCCTTGAGGGCACGGGCCGACGCCTTACTTTGTAAACACGTGAGAATGCACGCAATATTAGATATAATTATGCTTTATATAGGACTCATATAAATATTAATGACTGATTACTTTGGTGTAATAAGAATATATTATATGACCCTGCCTTCACTTTTATTGTCCTTAAATATATGCTAATATCAACTGCATATCCTGCAGTTAATAATAACCAAATAGGAACGTGGAATACTTGAAATTTAAAGATAAACGTATCTATCCAATTAGTTTAACTCAGTAGTGAGAACTGTCATGGTATTTCCCCATAGCGTCGATATGTACGTAATTTCAGTGAAGGCGATTTAATTAATATTAATGTCGATCCTAAATAAATAGTACCTAGTTGTATGGTATTTTAATATAATCATTACCACGCATGAACTCTATAAAATATATGCGTAAGGTTGTTAGAATAATTAATTATTCGGATTAAACCTGAATTTATGCCATTAAAGCGCATTTTTTATTCGTCAAAGGATATATTGCTTACTTTTGCAAGTTTTAAGCAAAAGCTGGGTTTCGAAAAGGCTACAGCACCGTGGACCACATCCATATGTTCGGCAGCTTATACAGAAGACCGAAGAGTATAACCAGCCGCTGTGTATGGCATTTGTGGACTACGAGAAAGCCTTCGACTCCATCGAAACCTGGGCTGTTCTGGAGGCTCTGCAGCGATGCGGTATCGACTGGCGATATATCGAGGTGATGAAGTGTCTCTCCAACGCAGCGACGATGACCGTTCAGATCCAAGACCAGCGGACAAGACCTATCCAATTGCGTCGTGGTGTGAGACAGGGGGATGTTATATCCCCGAAACTGTTCACAAACGCATTGGAGGATGTCTTCAAGACCCTGAACTGGTCTGAACGAGGCGTCAACGTCAATGGAGAGTATATTTCTCATCTTCGTTTTGCTGACGATATCGTCATCGTGGCAGAGTCATCGGAAGAGCTTGCGGAGATGCTGAACAGCCTTAATGAATCTTCCCGACGAGTTGGGCTTGGCATGAATTTGGACAAGACGAAAGTCATGTTCAACAGTCGTGTCATGCCACAACCGATATGCGTCGATGGCGTCCGTCTCGAGGTTGTGCAGGAGTATATCTACCTGGGCCAAACCATCCAACTTGGCCGGCATAACTTCGAGAGGAGGCTAGTAGGAGGATTCAGTTGGGCTGGGCGGCATTCGGTAAGCTACGTCATGTCCTAACGTCAACTATTCCGCAATGCTTAAAGACGAAAGTCTTTGAGCAATGCGTCCTACCCGTACTAACATACGCAGCTGAGACATGGACACTGACTGCGGGATTGGTTCACAAGTTCAAAGTCACTCAACGCGCAATGGAGCGAGCTATGCTTGGAGTCTCTCTTAGGGATAAGATTAGAAATGATTTAATTCGTAAGAGAACTAAAGTTACCGACGTAGCCCGCCGGATCAGCAAGTTGAAGTGGCAGTGGGCTGTCACGTATGTCGCAGAACCGATGGCCGTTGGAGCAGACGAGTTCTGGAGTGGAGACCGCGTCTTGGCAAGCGTAGCGTAGGACGCCCTCCGGCCCGATGGACCGACGACTTGCGAAAGGTCGCTGGTGGAAGCTGGATGAGAAAGGCGGAGGACCGGGATGTCTGGCGCAAAATGGGGGAGACCTATGTCCAGCAGTGGACTGCAATAGGTTGAAGAGAGAAGCAGTATAAGACCATACTATAAGGTAAATACCTATATAATGGTATTCTATACAGTTATTTGGTACAGTGATAAAAAATATTTATAAAAATGCTAATTTCTCGTAGTAATTATTTTCACTTTCGGTATTTTAAATTATTTTTTGCTTTTAGCCTTACTGAAATCCAGTATCAGTTCTTTTCTGGCAGCTGCGCTGTAAGCCTGTACTTAGATTACACGCATCATTATATCTATATTTGCGTTTACGGGATTTCGAGGCTTGAGGCTCCTTGGACCGCGAGGCCGTATAAGGGTACCTCATTAATTAGTATTTATTGTTATTAGAAAAATCTATCATCACTTTCTTTTGAATTTCCGGAGAGACTTCCTGCTTTTGTCTACACACACAAAGCTTCTGTTTTAGCCTTATTAAAATTTACATAACACATGTGCAAAAATAGGACTCGAACCTGTAGGTACTTAGAGCGTTGCGAGGAGGACTGACCTAGTGTCCACTTAGGACATCAATCGATTTGTCTAAAATTCCTTATGCGTATAGGGGGTATACATGTTTGCACAATTATCGAGAATATATGAAAACATAATCATGTCACCCTATATTTTACAAATATGTTGTAATATCATAGATGGTACTCAATCCAGACAAGTTAACTAAGGTGATCTATAGACATTACCATTGCGATATGAATGCAATAATCAATTATTATAAGCGTGCAAAAAGTTTAGATGTGGGCGGGCGAGTTGGAGTCAGACGCACCCACAGCACCGTCGATATTTTACATGAGCCACTGTGTGTCACAATCGAACAATTTACGTTTGTTCACTTCGCATGTCGTTTCAAGTTGCAGCTTACATAATTGTCACTGCAATGACCAGACGTGAATACTCTTGGGATGCAACCAGAATATTCGACCATAAATTGGACTGTAATGAAGCTCAACTACATGTTTTTTGACCAAACAAACTAAAAGCAAAGTATTTCACAGCTGAGATATTTCGTATTTACAAAATACAAATAATAAGCCTCAATATCATTATGGCAATTTATTGTTAAATGTACGTATCAAGTCTCTAGCATAATATAAGGGACCTAGCAGGCTATGAATTAAGGCTTTGCAAGATTTAATGGATTTCTCAAATACTCCGAGTTAAAGATACTATTTTGGCCTAACGCAAATAATGTAACTTAATAAAATAGTTTTCCTTATTCTTGTAAGATATTGAGTTTAAGGACCCGTGAAGCTAGTCATGGTATATCGCGAATCATTGAGCTTAGACTTAGGTACATACTACCTATTATGTAGTGGAAGGAATTAGGTAATTATCTCATGTTTGGCGATAGGAATCTTGAAATCTACTTATCTACATGATTTTTTTTTGCTATCCAGGAATCAGAAACTATACTGTGGGGTATTTTTTTTATTTCTTACTTATTTTTTTAAAAAATATTACGGAAAAAAGCGGCACTTAATATTTTAGACCAAAGTTCAATGATGCACCAAATAAAATATCGTTAATTTGCAATGTTCAGTCAATATAAAATCTCTTCTTAATTAGCTGCAGATAACATTTAACTTTTTTTTCTAGGTCAAACGATCATTCATTTCTAAAAACGCAATCAAAAACCGTTTATAAAGCTATTATTCTCAAAGATGCATAGTCAGTGCTGCTTGAGGGCGTTGCGTACGCGCGAATTAGCGAAAGCACTAAGGGATGCCATGAAGCTCGCCAGTTGCGTGACGTAGCGATCACATGACTTGGAAGGCTTGGCTTGCAATGGCTTGATTGATGCTCGACGCACTGATGTACTGCCAAATGTAGATTGTTCAGTTAACTTAAGGTTCACGTTTCGCTTACGCTATGTGGTTAACTAAACGTTTATCTTACATTGTTATTGTATATAAGGATTTGATAAATATGAATCCATTATGTGTATTGTTGTAAATACTGAGAATATGTTATCTTAAAATATTACGTGATGGAACTTCTCTTAATAATGAACATACGTGGTGTGGTGCGTCGTTCCATATGCGGCACGCAAAGGAATGTGAATCTTTGCTCCTTATTTGTTCAGCCCGATCATTACAGACCTGGCCGTCTTCAAGGCAAGAGTAATGCTGTTTCTAGCAGGCGTGAATCCATCTCGGCCGCATCTCATCTTACCATTCAGGTGAGATGGCGGTCATGTCTGCCTAAAATGATAAAACAAAGAAGTTCTTTAAAAGTTTAATTCCTCACACAGCCCGATATACTTCACTAAGGGGCACGAGCCTACCCTTAAAGGGTGTATCAGGGCTTTAGTCGTACCGAGGCCCAGTAGGGATTGCCGAATTTTAATCCACAACCTTGAATCTCTTTGTAGACGTGCTCAGGGTCTCCACACTGTTATCTTCAACCTGAGAGCGTCGGATACGGTCATATATTTGAAATTTGCAACGACATTGGGACATTGGTTGAT
>PQWD01004285.1:0-31184 GCA_019425675.1 Leucinodes orbonalis
CCGTAAGATGTAAAGCGATCTGCGGCGAAAAGCAAAAGGCCATCCAAAAAAATAAAAGTAAGACATCCTCTCTCGTTTAATCTTATCATGTCTTCCCCTCTTAGGTATGTTATCAATACACAGCAGTAGTAAGCGACGGCAGAAGCTAAAGCTTTTATATTTTATCTAAAATTTCCAGGTGGAAAGGCTAGTGGAAGATGCCAACCCTAGCAGGGGGTGCTGCAGCTGCGGTTGGTCTGTTGTCACCCTCGTAGTGACTACAAAGACATGATTTATATGGAAAAGCTGAAGTGCATTGATGAGCATCATTCGGAAAGATGCGGGTGAGCTTTTAACTCCAATTCAGTTTTATTCAAACCAAGCTATGCCGTGACTTGTACCTACGCGATATAGATGTAACATAAGTTACTCCTGTTTATTGATCTCAAAGTTCCATCAGCTATTTGCCAAGTATGTCCCTTAAAATGGTCCAGCCGTTCAAAAAATTAACCAGAACAGACGAAATAAATAATATTTATTATGTTAGTAAAAAGCAGTTATTTAGGCGCTGATACCGTTTCTTGTTCGTCAGCATTTTTTAGTCTGAGAAAATTGGCATGGACATAAGTTGAGAAGAATCGGTTATCTTGATATGGACATGTCATGAGTGGGATGAATGGTACATTACGAAGTAGAAGCAAAGTTTGTTATTTATATTGATATTTTTTTAAAGAAATCAAAAAAGCGAGTGTAAATCTGCTTGTGGCGATGTCTAAACAGAAAAAGGCCAAAGATAGGATGCATGGAGATTGTGTTAAGATTGAGTGTGGAGAGCTTTGTGTGGATGACACAGCTGATAAGAGTATGGAAGAAAAATACTTCACTGTGCCAACCGCAAGTAATGGATAAGAACAAGAGAATGATGAGATTGGCATAGACCAAAACATGACACATAGGTACACATTGAAGGGCACATTTTTAATATGTATGTACTATAGTAAATCGTAGTCAAGATCTTCAATAATATGAAGAGTCAATCACACGACTTTAGCAAAACCAAGCTTAATACGTTGAATCATCATCATCATCAGCTCATTAAAAGTCCCCACCAGAGAGCACGAGCCTACCGTGTGTGATAGGCCTTAGTCGTCACGCGGGCCAGTGGATGGACGACTTCACGCACAACCTTTGAATTTCTTCGCAAGCGTGCATGAAGGTTCCCTCACGGTGTTTTCCTTCACCGTAAGAGCGTCGATAATAAACGTTAACGATACCGTTGAATAATAAACGTATTTGAACTTCACACATGAATTCGAATACTTGAAATAGAGAACACCGTGCAGACACGTGTAACCTTGATCTTCAAACACTTAAACATAAGTACATGACACAGACGTCGCTGAAATTAAGTATCATCTCTTAATCCGGTTTACGAATTTTGCACCTGCCTACTTAAGATTTGTGTGAGACGCAAATACGTAACAAAAAACATACACAATAAATTCATCAAAAATGTTTAACTTTTTATTCGACGATTGTTAAGATTATTCAAATTAATGATAAGCATCCATAAAATATACGAATAAGTGTTTATAATTGTTATATTGTAAATGAGAAAATTTATTCTTAATAATTTTGAAAAATGGCGCCAGCTGTCAAATAAATAGATAATTTATATGAAATTTAGTTCTTCAATATGACACTAGATGCACCACTATACTCCGTTAGATCGCGATAACAATGCGTTAGCGAAAGGGATAAGTAACGGGGGCAATTCTTATATTTTTACGACTATCCATTGAACTTGTTGATAATATTATAGTACATTTATTCCAGTTGGGATTGTCGGAATCAATAAGTATCTTAATATATGTATCGATAATTTTGAATATATCAATCGATATTGATATTTATGATAAAAATACCATATATCGAATATATCGGATTGATAGGAAAAAAAAATTATTTTGGCCTAATCTACTTCAATCATCTTACATTACTAGATAAATACTAAAAATAGACATCATTTTTAAATTTTTTAGATCAAGGACAACAATAAAAAATATTAATTATTTATTAATCAAACCAATATTTATCTATACGACATAAGAAAAATCTTTGATTTACTGCTCGGCTATAAGCGATTCTTTATTGGTACTGCGAATTACAGCAGATTGCACGCTCTGAGAAACCGAGGACGCAGGCGATATCAAAGTACTTTAGAGTATGTCGAAAGGACTGGAGTAAAATGACGACAATCAAACCAGAATTTTATAGGATCTCTTTTCTGGTATATAGGCTATCTAGATATGCTTTAGTTCGCTAGGCATACCAATCACTCGTTTGAAGTAAATGAAATGACATTGACAGACAGTTGCCAACTTAAAAGCCAACTTAAGTACCAATAAAACGCAAAATCAAGTCGACCAAAGACAAAAATGTATTTGTTAAAAAATGTTAGTATAAAAAAGTATCTTTTTTAGATTTTAATTATAAAAATATCGATTTTTATACCTTTCAATATTGTAATTTATATCATACCTCGATACATCGAACATTAAATATCGCTCAAAAATATCGATACATTGAAAAAATAATATCGATAATCAGGTATCGAATTTTGTCGACGAGCCTAATTCCAGTATTTCCAGTGCTATTTTCTTTATACCTCTCCGTAGAATTCCTAATTTTAAACAACGATGTTAATTAATAATATTAATTATACTAATAGCAATAATATATCATTAGTATAGAAATGATGTAGGTAGATTAATGTTCTATTCTTAGTAGGAATTATGTGTTATCCAGAATGGCACGTTCCTTATCGTGGATAGTTTATTGCAACTATAAAATTGGAGCCTGCCGCACAATCTTGTGCACTGCATTATCACAATATCCGAGATAAATCGCGGTCACAATCACGCCTGCCAGCCAGCTTCTTACCGCATTTACAACAATGTTAATTTCATTTCATAACAGGAATACCTACATAGGTACAGCAATGAACTGCAATTAGATTGAGAGAAGATACCTAATCACTTAGTATAGGTAGTTTTAAAAGTATATTTACAACTTATCAATTCTATTCTGTGCTACGCGAAGCGTTTAATGTTTAATAGTGCTTTGTTATATCCAAATCATTTTGAGATGCAAATATTATTGTTATTTCCATAAAATACTGTAATCCTTTTAGTAACACCCAATTTGGGTTTCATATGTAGTACCAGATAGTTATGACACTGTGTAGCGAACTACAATTTCAATTTTATAACAAAAAGGCAAACATTATTGTCGTTTTATGTGTGCAGGAACCACAATCCTACCTATATCTCACGCTAGTTATCTCATCACATCTCACGTATTATATTACCTATAACTGGAATTGCGCGACGCGCCCGGACGCACACCGCGAAGTTCCCGATCCCATGGTTATTCGAGAATAATAAAATGTAAGTTCATAGTGTAAGCAAGCGTAAAGAACAATTTTAAAAATATCACGTTGACTGGTCTATTAGTTATAGCAAAGAAAAAGTAACAAATATAAATTCCTAAAAGGAAAGCAAGCACCGGTGACACTTCTGGTGTCTCCGTTTATGGGCGGAGATAATCACTTTCGATCAGGTGACTCTCTAGCTCGTTGCTCCCTAACATAAAAAAAAATTTGAAACTCGATTGATAATGCGTCAATCATCAGTCATGACAAAAGTAGAGAGAATTTGTGGCCTATAAGCAAATCACATGTACAAGAATAGGTACCATTTGTCTATAAAACCATTATCTGTCAAACAAGAGTGCTATGCACTTTTGATCACAAAAAATATGATAATAATATTAATTGACGATTCAAAAGTATCTGTAACAGATTTATTTGAATAAAGTTTTTTTTCTTTCTTTCTTAATATGATAAAAAATAATTTGCTTTATATAATTATGTTGATTACAAATGATTCTGTACTTAACACAATTTTTTTGAAAAGAGTTACTACGAGTTCCTTGCTGGTTTCTTCTCAGTGAAAAACTACCTCCCGAACCAGCGGTAGCTTCATTTGACATTCATAAGTGTTCTGTAAGGACCTAAACTGAATAAACACTTTTCATTGTTATTTTTCATTGTAGAAATAAGAATAAAAAGGGAATATATGTATCTGAATTGTGTTATTGTAAAATATATATTTATGTCCAAGAAAAGTAATATAATTAATATTGCTTAATAAATCAGTTTTAATGAGCCCCACGATAGCTAAATTACACCGCATTTGTTACCAGCCCCGAAAAAAGGAATTGCAGACCTGACTGATTTGACAATGTAACAGATATTGCTTGACTTTTAGTTTAAAAGTACCTTTTACCTTAGGCGAGCGTCCTGATCGTCTGTTCACTTAGAAACATAAAAAAAACAAGTATGTGTACGTCCAGATTAGGTACCTAATATCATAACAAAATCAAAACGTTTGTAAAAGTCACACAGGTATTTCAATGACCTACCAATATTTGAAGTATTCCAGATTTTCGCTCCATCATCCTGTCGGATGGGATGCTAACATAATCGTTTGAAAGTATAATGAAGACACCTACATCCGTGCGTGCCTATAATTGCTTCTAGAAATCGTCTGAATGTATCTGTTTTTCGCTTTCACTTTGATGAGATAATATTCCTAAACCAGTCGTACACTGTTTATTTTAGGAAGACTAACAGCTTAAATTTCAAATAACCACAACTAATGTATAAATACAAATTTTACCACTAATGCTAAGATCTCGGAATTGATGTCCACACCCAACATCCTCGGCGGCTTGGCCACCTCAAGAAAATGGAGGGACATCGCCATATAAAGAGAGCATGCCTGGGCCAACGTTGGGCGGCGCCCAGTAGCCGCCCCAGGTACCGCTGGAAGGACGTCGTCGAGTCTGATCTTCGTGAACTCCAGGTCAATGGTTCGGGAAGTGACGCAGGATCGACAAAAGATGGCGATATCTGTTTCGGAGGCCAAGACTCACTTGGGTCAATGAGCAGCGGAGTGAGTGTATTAGCATAGGTTTCTGAAGAAGCTTCCAAGTATCATTCATGCTACGAGGGCAATTTATGCCTTCGGTGCAGGTACTTTCCTTAATAGAATGGTAGTAGCCCTGTGCCCTGGGGACTTTCTGGCAGATGATGATACTCAGTGCCGGATTAAGACTACTCGGGGCCCTAAGCAATCCACACTTGTGGGGCCCCCCTGTCAGTATGTCAACAGAATTAGTAGCATAGCGCAGTAGTTGACAACATAGGTAATGATTTTCACTTGTGAGTGTTAGTTTTTCAGTTAGGTAGGACTAATGCAGGTACGATACACCTGTTTCTAAAAGAAAGACGATTCCGTGCTTCGGGGCACGTTTACCGTCGGTCCCGGTCGCCTTCGAATTGTCGTTAATCAAAAACCGGTCAAGGCGTGAACGTTTCAAAACTCTGAAACAGGACTTGTGTGAGGTCAGTCCACTCGCTAAGAAAAAGAAACAGAATTTGTCTTTAAAAAAACCTACACGATTAAAAAAAACAAGATAACATATCGAATCGCGCACTGCGAAAAAAAACGCAAGTCGATTTTGCATGAAATTATTTTCACCGAAGATAATCGCAGTGCGCGATAGGTTACTATTGAAAAATATTAGTATTTTTGTAAAATAAGATGAAAATATATTAAACGTACCTGTTGGAGTAGGTGCCACAAAAACAAAAACTAAAGTACCTCTATTTATTATTTACAAAAAAAAATGCGCCTTGCGGCTTTTTCGGCATTCACTGATGATGATTCCAGTAAACGTTCTGTTCATTTTTGTGCTCGTCGGGGGCCCCCTGGACGTGGGCCCTAAGCTAGCGCTTAATTTGCTTAAGGGTTAATCCAGACTGATGATACTAAGTAAAACGAAATTACAATCAGGTTAACAGTAGAAGACATAAAAGCAACGGCAGCTCGCATAGAACTCCGTACAGCCAATATGGTCAGCCCGGAGCCCGTGTGCGAGAGTGCAAGCAACAAGTCATCGACTGTTACGCCAGCTCGGAAAATCCAAGTGACTCATCAAGTTTGGATACCGTTGTTAGTAGCGGAGTAATGCCAAACCTATAGATTTATTTTGAATAGGTCAACAATAGCATTTCAGTCCTTCTGTATTTCGAAATGTACATTGGCGAGTGTCATTACTATCAGATGAGCCGTTTGCTCGTTGCTTGCATAGCAAACAAATACAACTAACCAATAACTAGAGGACAGGTAAACTACACTCGTATCTGTGTCGCCAGTGCCGTTAGTTTAAGGACAAACGATTAGCAGAGGAACGTCCTTGTAATACCTTCTACTTTTTACGTTCACAAATCGAGATGAACGAATAGAAGACCAGTACCAATTGGATGTAAGAGTTAGTGTCCGTCTACAACAGGTTTCTGACCATTTCAAAGTCTCCTTTTATGGGTAATTATCAAGTTCCG
This sequence comes from Leucinodes orbonalis, assembly GCA_019425675.1. Taxonomy (NCBI): domain Eukaryota; kingdom Metazoa; phylum Arthropoda; class Insecta; order Lepidoptera; family Crambidae; genus Leucinodes; species Leucinodes orbonalis. Next base: position 6,449 of record PQWD01004285.1, read on the forward strand.
TGTATTATAAAGATGTGTAGAACTTATTCACCTGAGTTAATCACCCAGGTGAATTAAATGGTTATGTACTTTTTATACCCACATGTAACAGTGGTTCAGGTTTACTTAAAGTGTAGGTATTTAGTTCCCTAGGTGAAATTAAGTTTACGGATGAGTAATTTTAATGCACCAGGTGATTTAAGTTTACTAAAAGGTATTTAATTCTTTGGTAATTACTCAGGTGAATTACATTTAATACAATTGTTTTTTTTTAATTATTACGTAATATGACTGCATTTGGTTTTAATTCACGCAGGAGCGTTCACCACATGTGTGCAAGAAGCCGGCGAGTCGCAGCGACCGCACTGAGAAGGAGGCCCGCGCTGGCCGCCGCGGAGAGACATGTGGCGCATGCGGGAGCATGCATTAGACCTTGGCCATATGGACGGATCTGTGCACTCTTGACTACGCTTACACAGTTACACTCGAGTATCCTTCACGAAATCGATGTCACATAAGCTGACACTCGAGTCCTTCGCTAGAATCATTGTTATGTGGACTGCTGGACTTGTTTCGAGAATGTAGATTTTTGCAATTCTCTGAGGATTCATTCAATATTGCGAGTGACATCTGCCTCAAGGATACTCGGTTGTGAATGCGCGTCGTAATAAAAACAGCGACACATGTTGTTACCAAAGTGTAAATGTCTTTGAGTATCGTTGTTTTACAATAAATCATCTGATGATTACTTATTATTATTAGATAAATTTTGTGTATGCCTTAAAGCAAACTATTTTCATACATTCAAGTAGGTTCATGACATTACGTACTAATGCTTTGACGTCACAGCGTAATATTGTAACAACTGACAACCGACGCACTTGTACCATTTTTAAAATTTAACATAATCGAATACATAAAATATATATCGTATAACTACTTTAGGCTTTCCAGGTTTCTTTCCGTTATTTAATTTGTACCTAATGATTGAGACGTCGGCTATTACACCAAGGGTTCCGGGTTCGATCCCCGGGTAGAACAAACATTTGTGTGCATGAACATGTCTGTTTATTGGTCTGGTGTTTTCTATGTATAATATGTATGTATTTAAAAAAAATAATAAGTATGTTTATCCGTTGTTAGTACGCGCAGTGCCATTTGTACATTGACAGTACCATTGTTGGTACCATATTACTGGCCAATGCTTAGTTTGGGAGATGCCCGCCATTGAAACTCGTTACCTCTTGCATGTCCTCCGCGATTTGACAGTTACTCCAAATTAGCTACGAAGTATATGTTATCTATGCTCAATCGTATATTAAATTGTCTATGCTACGAATGCGTCGCCAACCTTAAAAAAAGTTTAGGGAGGATACAGGAAAGAAACATATTTAGAGGGGGAAGAGGGAATTTTGGCCACGCTCATCTGCTTGTTTGCATAAAAACGTAATATTGTAATGGTTGTAACTTACAATAATTATCCCTGAATGATGTTTATCATGCAAGTGTCCATATATAATTATTTACGAAGAACTAATTATAATGAATCCTTCGTTCGCCATCTTATTGGAATATTGGCCTGCAAAAAAGTATTTAAATAACCAACTCATAGCTTCATTAGAATAAGCATATATGCTTTGGCAAAATAACCAATCACATATCTACTCATAGTGTTATCATGTTATTAAATGTTATAATTGCACGAATTGCTCGTAACCATTAGACAAAAAGTACCTACAATTAAATATGACTTAGCAAAATCGCTGCTTTTTTAGTTTTATATACTTACAAGAAATATTACGATGTTATGCTTACGAACATTGTCTTTATACATATGTATGTATAAAGACAATGTTCGTAGGCATAGATAGGTACTACTGAAAATATACCTATAATATATGAATCTTCGACATGACATTGATGATTTTCATATTTAATGACTTAATTTATTAGTCTTTGTAATTTAAATAATCCAACCTTATAATAAATTAATATATGAATTTAATATACATAACTATTTCAAGTACTACTAAAAGACAGATAATAATGGAACTTCTGCAACCCAGTTAGAGTTCAGTCTTTACTGAATGAATACTTTTCGGAACTAAAATTAGTACTGCACTTGTTTCATTGTTTGGTACCATGCTCTGTCATTATTTCTAAGATTAATTATGCGGCTAGTAAAAAGAAAACAAAAGCTTATGTGTCTGTGTATATTTATAGATGCATTGTACAGAGATAACATCACATTTATTTATAAATATTTATTGACATCACCTACCTAAGGCACTTACAAAAATATTATCTTTCTAAGGTGGCACATGTAAATTGGTGTCGAAATATTATTTGCCTTATTTTAATTTGTTTCTTAATCTTTAATTAAATATAAAATAAATAAATATCCACTGACATTCACACAGCGCCATCTAGCCCCAAGTTAAGCCTGAAGCCTGTATTATGGGTACTAAACAACGGATAAATATACTTAAATACATTTTTTTTTTCGTAAATACATACATATTATACATAGAAAACACCCATTTAAAAAACTCCATTAAAAAAGAATCATCCAAAACCAAAGTCCTATATGTACATTTGTATATAGTTTTCATTCTATGGAACTTTGTGTGGTATGGAATGTATGGTATTGATTGTTCGGATTTAAGAAACATATGATTGAACTTTCACCCTTTGGTCGCCAATGACGCCTCAAGGTGCCAGATAAAATAGATTTTCTGTTGTTTCTGGATTCCCGGCATTAATGGATTAAGGATTTAAATCGTCTTTGCTGCCAAATGTTTCTTGTCAAAACACATATTAAAAAGTGAATATTAAAGATACGAGCCATATCTCAATACTGGTAACATGCTATTCAATTATCGAAAATAGTTTTTCAGTTTGTTCATATCACTTTCAGCCTTATACCCATCATAATATTATTCATATTCACTTAACCTACACAGCTAATTAAACGACACTTTCTTCTTAACATCGTCGGGGTGAGTTTGCTTCTGGCCGATAACTCGTGCGGGAATTTCGACCTTAGTGTCGAGGGGCTCCGCCATGGGCGAGGCTCCACGCTGTTTGGCCGCGTCGGCGGTGACAAGGGCGAGTTTCCTTCGCAACTCGCGGACTTGGGCGGCGCTCGCCAGTTGCGCTGCGCCCCGAGATAGCACCTCTTCGCGGAGACGCTCGCATTCTGACCTGGATATTGTCAAATTAAAACTGATTTCAAATGTCAGTATTGAAAAAAATCTTTTAAATAATGAATGGGGGATATGTCTGGCAGTGGACTGCTATTGGTTGAAGAGAGAAATAAACCTAAGTCATTTTTTTACAAATATACCACTGGTTTAGAAAAGCTCTTCTAGAACTGGCAAGAACTTTATACCTAATAATTTTAAATAAATAAATAAAAAATATATATATATATAATATAAGTACTAAACAACGGATAAATATACTTATATACATTTTTTTTTGTAAATACATACATATTATACATAGAAAAATAATTTTAAATGAAATAGTACTCTCAACTGAGACCATTAAAATTCCTTAAATTCATCCATGATAAAACTGTGATAAAAAGTATTAAACAATAATAAAGTAGGCCTGCGTGTAAGCACCCATGGCGGTAAGTCACCATCTCTTGAAAACAGTATTACTAATAACTTCACCATTTCTTATACGAAAAGAGAAGAGATGGCGGTAAGCCCTTGCTTTGCGGATGCCGAGTTGCATGGTATGCTGCTGTAAAACCCATTTTCCGAAAAGAGTAACTACACGAGTTCCTTGCCGGTAGATAACAACCCTTTAAATCGTTAGTAGATTAATTAAAAACAACTTATTTTTAGACCCTACAAAAGTGACATTTAATTATTTATTTCATAAAAGCAATTTTTAGTTTGAGTTTGAATACAGTATAAAATGATGAGGCCTAAATGAATGGGTATTACTACCATTTTTTCAACTTAAAAACAATAACACTTTGAGAACTGTTTGCATCACAATAATGAAACTGACTTGAGGTATACATACTTCAAATGCTCTAGTACTCCCGGAAGCCAGCCCGAGAGCTGTAGGCTCGCAAAGCTTGCCAAACCAACGTGACAGCTCCCTACGTTGTCTCTCGCACAGGCCTTCTAGTTGCGTGATGCGATCTTCGTAGCTCTCTGTAAAATTAAACATCAGCTCATTATATGTTCGTACAGAGGGGCTCGAGCCTACCCGTGAAGGGTGTATAGGCCTTAGTCGTCCACGCGAACGCCCATTACAGACTAGACGACTTCATGTACAACTTGTTAAAATTAAGTTTTGAATGAATGTTTCATTGTTGATGGCTCAAGCTTCCAATCTGGAGGGCGCAGGTTCATATCCCCCCAAGTACCAATGTCTCTTCGAATTTTTTAAATTATGTACGTTTTTCGACGGTTTTCCGAAGGAAAACATTGTGTGGAAGATAACGGACTCATATGAAGAGATTCGAAGGTTGTACGTGAATTCGGCCAATCCGCACTGGGCCCGCATGGATGACTAAGGCCTATACACCCTATGCGGGTAGGCTCATTCCCCTTGGTGAAAACATTTAATAAGGTGATGAAGCAATGATGAATATTTCGCTTTATGGATACTGTAAGCAAATAAATACATTCATGAATTCTGTACATACCTAAAAGCTCTCTATCAAAATGAGCTGATGCTCCTGCCTGTTGCTCCCAAATTGTTTGCTTCTCGTGCAGTAGCACATCAACTTCAGCCTGCTTATTGGCCAGCTCCCTTCTTAGCTGCAAACAATATTTTCATAAGTATGATTAGCAAGTTGAAGTGGCAGTGGCCTAGCACATGTTGTATAACCGATAAGGTGTTTGGGCATTAAAGTTTTCAAATGCTGTTCATGATATTCAGTTCATTAAAATGTCCCCACTGAGGTAGGCACTAGCCTACTAATAAAGGGTGTATAGGCCTTAGTCATCCACGCGGGCAGTGAGAATTAGCCGACTTCACGCACACACCTTTGATCTCTTCACAGCGTGCGCAGTATCCTCGCTATGTTTCCCTTCACTGTATAGCAATGGTAAATGTACACTTCAATTCGAAAAGGCATGAAACATAGTAGATGAGAGCGTCGGTGGCTCAGTGTGTGACTGTCGCCTTCTACGTAGGAGCTTGAGGTCAAATCCCGACACGTACCAATGTATTTTCGAATTTTGAAAAATATATGTACGTTATCGACGCTCTTACGTGAAGAAAAACATCGTGAGAAACCTTCATGCACGCCTCGAAGAGATTCGAAGTTGTTGTGAAGTCGTCCAATCCGCACTGGGCCGCGTGGACACTAAGCCTAATCACCCTATAGGAAAGGCTCGTGCCCCTCGGTGGGACGTTTAATGAGCTGATGATGATATGATGATTGAAACATGGATTTGACCTGCACCCTCCAGATCGGAAGGCAAACATCCACACCAATAGCCACCGACACTCAAAATGTGTTCATGTAATAAAAAAAGAGCAAAGACCATACTCCAACTACATGAACTGATAAACAAATAAATATTGACTAACATTCACATGCATCATCTAGAACAACTGTAACTAAATACTTATTATTTTTTAAATAAATACATACATGATACGTAGAAACAACAGACCAATACAAACATTACATGTTCATGCACACAAATGTTGTTCATGAACCCAAGAATCTTGGTGTATAATAAATAAATATCAACCATGACACCATGAGATGGTTGCTTTTTGGGCATTTTTTGATATCACAAGAGTCCAAAATTACCATTGCAGACTGCTAGGTAAATACATAAGCTTGCACTAGGTTGTGCAAGCTTAGGCATTAACTGTGCAATGTCAAAAAAAACACACTATGAATAAACTTACCCTTGGAATTGTCGTTTATTTGAATAAGATTTTCGCATTTCTTCCTTTTGTCCCCACTTCTCAGCAAATATGAATTTCCCTTTTGCGGCTGAAAACAAGTTATAAATTTTGTTATTAAATCATCATTGAAGTTCTATTGTTGTAGTCTGTTTGATTTCCTCCTTTTAATTTATTTATTATTATAGCCTTTATTTCTCATTTTACAGTACATTTTATTTTACACAGTTATTATACAAATAAGTTAAACTATGAGCAGCCATTTTTGGGTAGCCTCCTCCATTCCTATCCATTTTTCTATTATCTCTGGCTTGTTCGTCCATGTAGGGCCACAGATTTGCCTCCTTATAAGTTTGTATTGTTAGTTAAACCTGGGCGGCTTGAACATATACTTAAAATTTAATATGAGGAATGTGTGGGACAAATTCTTGTTTAACTTTCATTTTTTACATTGTATTTGTTTTATTTATAATAATAGATAATGTGACTATTTGTTGCCTATCAATCAAAATAAATTAAAAATACTCATTTTTTTTTTTAAACTAAAATGAGAATAATGCCATTGCTTCAGTCTTCATGATCTTACCATGAGGCTGGAGATCCTGTGATGCAGTACACTGATGTAGCATCGCTCTGGCTTCTGCCAAGTCTGCTAATGCTGCAGCTTCTCTCTCCCCAGCTGCTCTCAACTCTTCCCTCCTCAGATCTGCAGCCACTCGCATCTCGCCCATCTCTGATATGAGCTCTTCTGCCTTCAATCTCCATGACAAGATCTCTTTTCTGGCTTCCTCCAGAGCAGCTTTAGCTGATGATGCATCAGACAATGCTGATGTCACTGCTGCTCTTGCTTCATCTGAAGAAACATTTAAATTACATTAACATACTTCAAAGAAAAAACAAAGAGTTATTGCTATGAAAATGATGTATTACCCAATTCCGATGTATCTCGAACTGGACTCTCTGGATGAATAAACGCTTGTTCCTCTTTCAAACGACGTATTTCAGCCTCAAATACTTTCACTTCATTACTGTGGCTGTCAATTAATTCCGTCCGTTGTTCGCGTAAAGAAGAAATTTCCTCTTGAAGAGATGTTATTCGATTATTGAGCTCATTTTTCAATTTACTTTCTTCTACATGGAAACTCTCCAATTCCGCATTCAGGTGACTTTGCACGTCCAAAGCGGTTTGATAACATCTTCTAGTGTCGTGAAGCTCTTGTTTTACGCTTTCATATGTACTGGATAAGTTATCATACTGTTTTTTGAGCAAATAGTAACGTTCGCTAATTTCGCCATTTGTTAACTCTTCTGACTCGGTGCAATTTGTTTTATTACTTATTGTTGAGTAGTTCATTTTAAGTCTTCTTTTCACAAAGAAAAGAATTTAATAAAACTGCACTAAGTATAAAGATTAATTATGGTCAATTGTTTAGAATTTTCAAAATCAACGTTTCTCATGAAAGATTATCATTAAATTTTCTTTTTTTAGTAGTTCGTTCGCTCGGAAACGACTAAGGTCAGATAATATACTGCCTAGTCTTAACGCGCATAAAACTTAATATTGTATTAGCACAAAAAAGTTAATTTTAGACATTCCTTTAATAATGAATATAGATTTTTTCTTTTATTTCAAGATAAACCACAAAGATTAGGAAATAGATGTAAATAAATAATAATTGTGAAATATTTTATTAACTAAAATAGGTATGCATCTGAGATATATGAAATATTCCACAAATAAGTAATTTGTGCAGGTAATTGATTTTGAATTTAAAGTGCTACTATAATCCTTTTTGCAACGAAATTTAACAGCCCTTAAGTCAGGATTATACTTAGTTATCAAGTGGAAAAATATACCTTTTTACCAAATCTATTAATGAAGTTCTAATTATGTACTTTGTGATTTCATTTTATTAATAAAAAATAATTCGCTTTCTCGCCAAGAAATGTTTTTCACCTAAGTTTTCAGAAAAGTGAAACTCAGGAGTCATATAAAATAAATGTATATGAATAATTATGATTGACGAATCAATTTACCTATAAAATATTTATATGAATCAATACATTTTATTGATAAAGATTTCTCGTAGGAAAGGAGAGATTTAACATATCATTTTTATGATGGATTTAAATATTATAACATTGAGAAATTTAAATATTAAATTTATGTAATGAATATAGCCACGAGTCTTCGCCCGTTTAGGCTGTACACTGACATATCTTAGCCTGCTCGAATAAAATGAATTAAGAAAAATTGACATCAAAATTTCTCGTCTGAAATGTCAAAACAATTTACCAAAATTGAATGAAAGAAAGTTAGAAGTTTGTGGGCGGTGTTTATCTATCTTTAAATTTTATTAAATAAACTATGTCTTCACCGCCACCAACAAAACCTCCTCGAGGGGTTAAACAAGGAAAAGAAACGGTAGATTCACCAGTTATTACTAGCATTTAAAAAAAAAATGATTCTTAATTTTCTTGCAATCTGATGATCAATTTAAGTAATAAATTGTATCATCATAATATAATATTTATCATTAAATAACTACCAGTTTGTCTCACTAACTAATATTTCGTTTCGGGAATGAAATAATGAGGCTGAATTAAGTGTGATGTTGCACACATTACTTTTAAAATTATGTATAATTTTATTTACATTTACAGAGTGGTCTTTTAATGTCAGTTATTCGAACATTATCAGCAAGTGAAACAAATGAGCAACGAGAGAAAGAGAGAGCTAAACTGGAGAAGGAATACAAAAAGAGTGATGCAAGATTGGATGAACTGGTGGCTGCGCATGCACAGGAGATCATGGATGTAATGCAGGTGAGTACATAAAATTCCAGATTTTGGTAATATGTTAATTTAGCAGGATAAAGTGTTTAAAAGACTTTCCATGGGACGTAGCAAAGTATTCAGTCTTAAAACCAAGATCTGGCGCAAAATAGGGGATCGGTTTATCAGTTTTTGAGAAGATATTGAATCTAAAAGGTAAGCATAAACTAGACTCTGTGAACCTCCTAATACACAAGACCAGTGTGGCAGTATCCAGGCCTAAGAAATCAATCAACAAGCCTATAATCTCTTGCTGTAGGGTACATGGGCCTTCACAAACATCATGGCTGTAATTATGTTGGACATTCACCCACTACATCTGTCTTCTAAAGCTTACAGGAACTTATTGTAATATTTTTGGGCATAAATCGTTTAAGACAACTCATACAGATAGTTGATTGAGCAATTGGAGACAAAGCACTTGCTTTAACAACCCATTTGGTGTTGTGGTTAAAAGTTCAGTTGCAACACCAAGGGTTCTGGGTTTGATCCCTGGGAAGTACAAACATTTGTGTGCATGAACATTTCTGTTTGGTTGTTTTCTATGTAGCATATGTATGTGTTTTTCTATGTATCATAATACCTATTTAGTACCAGTTAAGGGTTGTTGACTTGAGAACAGCCTTTTTTGGGAGTACCAATAAGTACATTTGTCTCTGGCCATCACATTCCTTCTTATAAGAATTTTCTGCTAGTTTCAGTCTCATGTACATAACCAAATTAGGCTTAGACCGATGATAAATATCCACTGAATTTGAACTTTATGTTATTTGTGGATTTCAACAGAAATTCAGCAGTGTGGGTGCGGCATTGTCAGTATGGGGTCAACACTGCGACGCGGCGGTGGCGCGGCTGGGCGCATGTCGGGGCTTGTTGCAATTACGAAGGGACGACTTAAAGCGGTTGTGGGCTGATTCGCGTACCCACCACATAGCATTGCAGATGCTCACTGATATGTAAGAAACGTTATACTAGTACAGATTATGGGAAAAATTTAGAGACCTATGTCTAGCAGTGGACTGTAATAGAAAATTTAAGAGAAAGAGTAAGTGGATTAACTAAAGCGCATTAACTTTAGTTTATTTCATGAATCCACATAACAACTAACAGTTTCCCAACATGTCATTATGGCATACATAGAAAATTCAACAGTCATTGGAACATTGCGAGACATAAAATTTGTCAAGTACATGGATACAATAATAATAAATGGTCACTTATATTCAACAATACACTGTAATTACGTCAAATTATTAATGAAAGTTATGTTTTTTAACATGTCAGATAAAATTGAATATTGAAAAAATAAATTAATTAAGGAATGTCAATTTTTTTTTGTCAATTGGAATTATTTAATATTACACACATTATTCGTGAGGAAACCTTCATGCACGCCTGCGAAGAGATTCGAAGGTTGTGTGTGAGTCGTCCAATCCGCACTGGCCCGCGTGGACGACTAAGGCCTAATCACCCTATACGGGTAGGCTCGTGCCCCTCGGTTGGGACGTTTAATGAGCTGATGATGATGATGACACACATTATTCACATAAACCAAGGATATTCTTCAAATTTGGACAAAGCTGTCAGCAAACACAACATCATGTGTTTAGTCTTGTTTTTTAGTACATAACTTTTGTTGTCTTATGGTAAACTTTTTTTTTCTAATGATACTGCTATTGCCTAGATCACTTTTATAGCTTCACCAGGCAAGTGGCCAGGCTCTCAGACTTAAAATTACACAAAGGCTTAAGGCTCCCCAAAGCAGGACTCGAACCTCATTATAAATATTCGAGGTAGCCTAGTATATGTTTGGGAGGTATGTTTCTCAGATGATTTGTAGGTCGATGATAATATAGGGAGATCTTTGTCTAACAATGGCCTGCAATAGATAAAGTGTTCTTTGAGACTAGTAGATTGCTACATTCTGTTCACCTTTTCTTAACAAAAGTTCTCATCATCATCAACATCTTATTAACATCTCCACCGAGGAGTACGAGCCTACGGTAAAGGGTGATTTGGCCTTAGTCGTCCTCGCGGGCCCAGTGCGGATTGGACGACTAAGGCTAATATATATAATAAAGACCGCATCTTTTAATCTCTTCGCAGGCGTGCATGAAAGTTTCCTCACGATGTTTTCCTTCACGTAAAAGCGTCGGATAACGTACATATAATTTCGAAAGTTCGAAAACACATTGATACGTGGCTGGATTTCAACCTCATCCTCTCGCAGGAGGGCGACAGTCACACACACCATTGAGCCACCGACGCTCTGTGATGATATTGACAATAATAAATTTGTTTATTAACTTCTAAAATAAAAATACCGATATTGTTCACAGCGAGCGTGTAGGTATCAGAGCGTGAGACCCGTGAACTGGTGGCGGGCGGGCGCGTACTGGCCGCCGCCCACACGTTGCGCGCTGCCCTAGATACAGCCGATACGACGCTCTCGCATGTAGATGCCCTAAACGCTACGAGGAAACATTTAGAGGTTCGTCACTATTGATACTAAATCTGTATTACTTTACTAGCCGTTTCCCGCGGTTTTACCCACGTTATAAGATATTCTCACGCAGTACAACATAAACAATTACGTTTTTCTGATATCAATCATGATATCATCATGATATTATCAAACATAACTAGAATTGTAAATTCAAAACTGATATCGATCTCCATTTATTTTTCTATACATTCTATAATAGTTGAAATCTTAACGTTAATAAATGTGCAGCTAAGTGCAATTTAGTTTTACAATGTTGTTCAAATATTGTTCTCAACGCAAATAATTACGGCTCCTCATTTAAAAACCTTTATTTGAGTGTAATTGGGCATTCAATTATATTTATAATCAAAACGCTAACGGTATTCATCCCGAAATATTGGGTTTTTTCCATACAAGTAATGTACATACACATCATATATTGTAATAGAAAACACTACAATCGTAATGAAAATACATTTAATTCTATATTCCGAACATTAAATGCATCAATTCCTAAATTCCGAAATCTTTACGATAAAGAAGTGCTTTCCATACTAAGGCGCCGGTCAACTTTAGGTAAATATGCATCCGATTATCCGATCTATGGTGTAAGGCCGCCCATTGTACTTGATAAATTTATAAATATTTTTAATGTGTCTTTTTGTGTAGATTGCAATAAAGAATCTAAGAAATAATTAACTGATAACTTTAAGGTTATGTACTAAACTTTATTATGTGACAGGCGAAAAAAATCGAACTGGTGAATGTGATAGTCCGCCGCATCAGCGAGGCGGTGTACCGAGGGGAACGCGGTCCGCTGTCCCGCCGTGTGTCGGCTCGCAGACGTACCGCTCTCTTGTTGGCTGGTAAGAGTTTTAATGATAATAATAATAATAAAAGTCTTTATTCACTCCACAATCTTACAAACATAAAGGTACATACACTGAAGAATACAGTTTGATTGTAGAAGTCTGGTGTCTGAACTAGGCTGAGGGCCTGTAAAACAGAACACCAGGCCCCAAACTATTATAGAGATCTAATTTTGTACAACAATATTTGACAATCAGAGTAAACTCCGTCTTCATGTGGTGAGTAGGTAGTGTGTGTTTGTATTGTGTGAGTGTGTGTGTGTAAAAAGAGTGTTATCTTACAAGTAAAGTGGTCTAATGTTAAGCAATTGGGAGCACAAGTTCCTCAGTATTTTCATATCTCATTGGTAAAAGGAATTTTGTCACCTTTTCCTTAGGGGTTGTCCATTAATCACGTGAGGCGATCGAAAGGGGAGGGGGGGTGTAGTGAGATAACACGTGTATTTACCTAGTGTAGACATTTTTATCATGGTCCTTAATTTCAGAATAAAATAAAATTATAGTTTATACCTGTATTTAAAGGTAATTTTGAAAGTCTTAAAATTCTTTGTAGGTATTAAAGATATACGTGATGTTGAGAAGGGAGGGGGGAGGTAGACTTAAACCTCACTACGTATCACAAAGGGGAGGGGGGGCCTTATAAAATGCAAAAAAAGATCACGTGATTAATGGACGGCCCCTTACAAACATATCTGGTCAATGAGTAAATGTTGAGTTGGGCATGCAGCTTTTTATAAAGAAATTTAATGTACATTCTTACATTTACAATAAACTAACTAGATGTACATTCGCACTCAAAAGTTGTCCGCGACAAAATTCTGCCATCGCGTCACTTGGGCAGAATTTTCATTCATAAGTCAAAGTCAAAACATTTATTTCAAATTAGGCTTACAAAAAGCACTTATGAACGTCAAAAATATACAAAAATATATTAAAAAATGATTAAAATACTAAACTAAAAATATGAGTTTTGATGCTTTGAAAAAAAAAGCGCTTCAGTGGTTTGGCCTGTTGAGAAAGAAGCACTCAAGAAAACTCAACAGTGTAGCCTTTTTTTAAAAACATTTTCATTTTCCTTAATGTAACAATATATCATAACACTGAAATAGCTGAGCAGTTTAAGACCACGGATTTTTATCACATAAATATTCGTCAATAGTGTAGTACCCTTTTTTAGAAAGGTGGTTTTTTATTCTAGCTTTAAACATGTGTAAAGGCAACTCGACAATATTTTGCGGTACCTTATTGAAAAACTATACATCTTCCTATAAAAGATTTACCTACTTTATGTAGTCTCAAGTCTGGAACAGCAAGTTTGTTTCTATTCCTAGTATTAAAATTGTGTGAGTCACAATTTTTTTTAAAGGTATGATAGTATTTACGGACGTAAATTAAATTTTCATAAATATATTGTGATGCTATAGTCATTATATTTATTTCTTTAAAAAGTTCCTTTCATTCATAATCATTTTCATTCATAATCACGTCGCTCGCTACATGTCATAGTGACATATTAGTATGCTCGTGTTTTTTTTTATTTTGTACCCTTTCCATGACGCGTTATAGTCAAAACCTGGAACCGTTAGTTTTGTAGTCGACTTCCCAACGATTAGAACGCAACGATTGTCAGGGTATTATACGAAATACTTATTATTAAGTATTAATTTATAACATTTTGTTATTTTCCATGTTAGTAGGAACCACCGCAGTGCCAGATATCGTCACGTGAAGTAGAAGTGTTTTGCACTTCTTTGTTTCGGGATGAGGTTACTTTAGCTAGTACAATTGCCGGGTATAAGAGACCTAACATCTGTTGTCCCGGGTGACTGGCGCAGTGCGGCATTGATGGATAATAATAACTGTTTATCAGTTGTTGGTCTCAGCCGCTCTGTCATGGTCAGGCGTGTCACTTACCATCAGTTGAGCGTCGTGACCGTCCTGTACACTTATGACATAAAAAAGCTGCCTGCTGTGCAACTAGCTACAGTGCCCTCATCCCGAAACACAAAGTGCATAGCACTCCTTATTCACTGAACGATATCTGGCACTGCAGTGGTACCTACCTAGAAGACTCAGTATCAATAATATCAGTATTTTATATCTCCCTTGCAGAACTAACGAAAAGCGAGGACGTAACTGATGCGTACTTGCAAGACATCACGCCAGAGTACGAAGCATCGCTATCAGAGGAGGATAGGACCTTCGAGACCACGATCATGATATCACTCGAAGCTTTAGGCGTACTGGATCAACTGAAAGAGGCTACTGAGGTATGTTTTATTAGAACAAATACTGTTTTAAGAAGAGTGGAGTTTTAATACAAGCATACTTATGCCATAATTTGCTGTATGATCGTGTTTTTTTCTTTATGTTCTAAGTTCCTCAAGTGGTAAGTGATACGCCTGATCTTGACAGAGCGGCTTTGATGGAAACCAACAACTGATAGAAAGAAAGAAAGAAATGTTTATTTTGTGACAGTATACAATATTACCTTAAACATAAAAACTTAAATCTAAAGACAGAAAAAGTATACCACTCAGCATCAGTCATGGTGATGAAGACACCATGACGCTAGACATGATAGACATTTATTATTAGCCATCAACGCCTCACTGCGCCCAAGTCCCCAGATAACAGATATAAGGACTCTTNAATTTTGGTTATATTCGTAAGGTTATACTTGTTAATAACTTGGCAAAAGCAAACTGTTGGGTAATACTTCGTTATGCGTAATAATTATCTCTGTTTTGTTCTCACTCTGCGTCTTCTTCTTCTTATCACCTTCGTCCATTCAATATCATCATCTACTCTATTTCGTTTACTCGGCCTTTTTCGTCTTCCTTGTGCTGCATCGCTTCCATGATTTCCTGATCTAAACTCTGATTGTGTATCTCCATTTCAACTTTTGTTGTACTCTCACTATTCACTTCCTCACTATCGCTACAAATCAGATCTACTTCATCCTCCCTTTTACTCATTATTACTTTCCGGGGCAATCGCCTGCAGAGCAGGCGGTCACCTGTATTTGTTTACGCCAGCTAACCAGTTAATTCGTTCACAATATACACTCGTAACGTGCGATCGACACGAGTGCCGTGACGAGACTGAAGTTGAATATTTCAAAAACCTGAAGGCGCACATATATAATTTTTGGCGCACATTCATGCACAAACATAAGCTTTCTAACGGACTAATTATTTTTTCACTCCGATGTTTTATTAAAAATTTTCCTGCTAGAAAAACGTTACCCTAGCAGGAACTGTTTTTTTCGATTTATTCCAAAACGGCTGGATGCACATATATAATATTTGGCGCACATATATAGTCAATTGAGCACAAAACATTGGTACCACTCATATCACTCTAGGACATACTTTCCTGCTAGGGTAACGCACACCTTATATGCATACATAGGTGCGTATTTCCTTGGGGTCAAAAGGTGAAGGTCAATCTAAAATTCTTTTATATTCTCTGTCAGATGTCGTCTCTTCATGGGTACGCAAATATTTGATTGAAAATGACTATAAATTAAGCCTTTCGTCTTTCTAAGCACATAATAAAAGAAAAGTTATGAAATTGAACGTAATAGGTTATACTCGTATGACAAGTTAATTATTCTGTTGCTTATAGTCTATTAATTGTTGAACGAAAACTTTGAGAATTCAATTAACATCACCTGCAAATTGTTTAGACGTTAATGATGAGGTTTGGAATTGCACAAATGGTGGAGACAGGTATCGTCAATAAAATTATATTAACTTCCAAATTATTGCATTATCCCGCCTGTTCTGTTGTTACTCCTCAGGGATAAATAAGTTCTGTCAAAACGTATTTCTATTTTCATAGTAATACAATAGACTGCAAATAACAATACCTGCGCTATAAGAAACAAATTTTCATTATGTAAGTACCTACTTATAATAATACAATGTTATGGATGGCTTTTTCTATAATAGTACCTTAACAAAAGGTGTTTAATCTTCAAATGTGTGATTGGCGAAAACCTACGCACATGTCGTTATTTTTGCTGCAGTTTAGCTTTTTAATAATGGTGGAAGAAGCTATTTAAATGACCTATCTCATCGTTAAAAAGATGGTTCAGTATCTACAAGTATACACTAGATGTAAAATTTATTCAGTATTGACGTGTATGTTCATCAAATCCGCTGGTCCTAGTTGTATAAAACTCCATTAAAGGTTGTGAATGTACTCTGGCGTTGCAATAAATCTTCGTGCACAGTAGTCACACCTGTTGATAAATGGAAACGACAGCAGTAATGATGGTTTGACAAATGTTAGGTTTGCCCACCTCAGTATGCAGCGACGCCGGCGGCAATAAATCTTTCGTAGAAAACTCCACGAGTCCCCGAAAAGACTTGCACGATAAATTTCCCCCTTTCCGAACACAGAACCGAAGGAACAGCCGTAAAAAATAATAAAGAACAAGCCAAAACGAAGAAATAAGAAGCAAACAAACTACGCAAAGGATCGGCCGGGCGCAACTTTTTCATTTGCTAACTTTGATTGCCTCGCCCTCGGTCGCGGACTCTCTTGAATCTAAATTATCTTATCACGACCTACATGAGTGTTTTGCTCACTTTAAAATGCATTAACGTCTTTGTAATTAAGATTTTGCATTTTATAATTAAGCCATAAACACTCTGCCCTTGTTTGAGAACTGTTGCCCTAGATATCATCAAGTATTCGGGAAGGCACCAAGTCGGAACGCGGTCTTTCCATTAAAAACTTTGTCTCATTTAAAAGTACATCGGAATGGTGTCACAATGGGGTCTAATTTGAAAGTTGCAATTTTGTTTTCTTTCTTGAATTCCGCCTAAATTATGTAAATTTGACAATAAGGTTTTGTCGAATGCGAGGGTACGGGCTAATTTTGAGCGAGAAATTTGATTATTTCATATTCAATTTTAATTTCTAATGTTAGAGACGATTTTAATGAACCGTAGCAGGTGACCAAGTAAAAAATATATAACTGAAGTTGAAATAAATCAATTTCAGACAATGTATTTTACTCGTAGAATAACTTATCATATTTCTTCTTTTATATTAGTAACTTTCTGAACTGGGTATACAAGTAGGGTAAGGTAGTAGTAGTGGTAAGGAGGGACACGCTTTTCAAAATAATTTTGATAGTTAAACATATATACTTATTCAAGCTTGATTACCATACTTACCTATAAAAAGTGTAAAAACACTTCAATGATACATTCTTGTATACAAGTTACGGGCCCCCTCCTTTTTTCATTCCATCCAGCCTCCATCACTGATCTTTCCCAAGTCTTCAGACTGGATTGCATCCTACACCACGCTCGAGTTCCTAAACTGTAGTGTCATAGACAACTATATTTGAAACATAGATGAGACGTGCTTCAATCATAAGCAAGTAGCTTAAACAATGGCGTAATGCTAATTGTTCATGTGATTATTGCCTTGATAATGTTTAGGAATGAAGTCACCAAGTTCACACTTGAGTTCTAAGTATTATTTCATTTATATCCAAACGTTTTATTATGTCATAGTTATTTTTGGTGACATAACTTGCACTGCGCGTAATGCGTAAATAATTAAATTAATATCCAGACTAGTAATGTGTATTTCATGCATGGTTATGATTTCTTAATAAGTCGTTTAGTCGTCGTCGCCATTTTTATTAATGAATAATTTGTAAATCAAGAATAAAAGTTTATTTTTGTGTAATCATCATCATTATTAGACTATAACGTTCCTCTGCACAGGTAACAGGTCTTTTCAGGAGATTGGACCCTAACCGAGCTAAAAGCGGATTTGAAATCTCGTGTCATAATTTCTTGAAAAATTCTATCTCATAAAGTCTTTACTGAAGTCCACCATAGTTTACACATCTGCTTTTACCGACTTTTTTTACTTTGCAAGATTTTGCCAGTCAGTAAATTGTTCTCGTCCAATCACTTCCAGACCAGACGCGGCCCTCCTGGACCCTCTAATTAAATCCCTCTCATCACTCAATGTGAGACAACTCATTATTTTCTACGCAGTTTACGTCACGTTACTAAAAGTAACGTTACGTTTACAAATTTTATTATACAAGAGACGAGTATTTATCGATTAAAGATGTGTGGTCTTGCAAATAGTGTTCCAGTTACTTTCCGTAGATCCTACTTTTTCCGTACCGGTGGCAGTCATAAAAAATATTAAAAAAACAATTGACGATTCAAAAGTATCTGTTAAAGATTCTGATATATGAACAAAAATATTTTGAGTTTCATTACCCCGCCCGCACAGTTAAGCTGTCCTTTGACAAATGCCAGAATTGCTTGAGCATAATTAGATGTCAGCGGACCAGAAATATTGCAGGCGTTTGGAATGCGTTATTGTTTGTGTTTATTGTTAAGACTGTTTTAATGCATTCTGTAATGTCAGTTTTTTGCCTTTATTTTGTATGATTGGAAGAAATGTAAACATTTTGGGAATATTTTTACATATTAGTGTTGTTAGACGGAAAAGAAACTACCAACGCTACCCATCCCTAATCAAGTGAAGAGTTATGTCACGTCACTAATATCTCACTCTTGACATGAGCATTATGCGCGGGAAACATTGTAATACTAAGATATAATCTAAATAATAAACGTTTAAAGATAAACAATTATTTTATAGTATATAACTATAGAGCGTCGGTGGCTCAATGGTGAACGAACCGCCGAAGAGAGAACAGTTTGTACTCTTTTGTTTAGGTAAATGTGTTCAAAATTCGAAATATGTGTATGTGTGCTGTCACTGCATTCGACACTTTTTTACGATTGTTTTGTAAGCATATCACTAATCCATACTTTTTTACATCATTGACTTTACGCATAACCTTTGAATTTCTTCGTAAGCGCGCACAGGTTCCCTCAGGATGTTTTCCTTCACCGTAAGAGCGTCGGATAAATGTACACATAATTTCAAAAATTTTATTATTTGTCGCTAACAACTAAGTTGAAATAGAGTTACATGCAATAACATTCTAAAGCTTAAAATATCAGAAACCAATTAGGCTCAAATGCAACATAGTTTTCAAAGTACAGACGTAGAGCTAATGAGCGCTTTCGATCCAGACTCTGAAGCCGTCTTAAATAGTTCAGCAGTCTATTTTGTAACTCGTTCGATAGTGATGTGAAAAAACTTAACTCGATTTGACCATATTTAAATTCACATAACTGTTGTACTCGAAAAGTAAATAAAATAAAGAAATTATTGTTTTTAAAAATAGAATTATTTTGTATTTTATTTCTGTATTTGGTTTGATTTTTGGCATAATTTTATTTAAATTTGTTATCAATAAAACTGTTTCATTATATTCCAGTCTTTTCAAAAATAAAAAACAATCATTAATTATTTGCCAAGTACAGCAAACCATTAAGTATATGAGTCTTTACAAAAAATAATAATAACATGATGAATCTCCATTTAAAAAAAAGCCTACTCGTGGCAGAAGAAATTCAACAAGAGTGATTTCGATTCGAGTTTAGTCCAACATGAATTAGTTACTCGAATCGACCATCACTATATCGAGAATATTAGAGTTCATAACTTTCTTGTTTCCCTCGCCTTAGTTCAATAAAAAAACCACAGCGTTCCGTCTTTTCAAGTCTTTAAAGAATTTTAAGACTTAACCACTTCGAAATAGGTCACAAAACGGATCGCTCGAGAGCTCCACAAGGCGGCACTTTTTAAACTTGGTACCGTTTTAGTTCTGAGAAAGGCAGTTTGGGAGTGCCATTCGCGAATACATTATCAGTTTGAAACTAAGCTAGAATTTAGTGAAATTGACCTATGTGGATATTCCAGCAAGTTTTTTTGTATATAACTACAAATAACCTACAATACAACGTTACAATATTGTAGTGAGACAGTTTTTTTATTGTTGTTGTCTCCAACTCTTCAGTCAAAAATCTAAATGGTTTATTTACGTGATACTTTAATAAATTCAGTTTTGTTAATTATTTTATGTATCTTATAATCTATACAATTATGTACAAATAAATAAAAAGCTGTCGCAGGTTGATAAGGGTAATTAAAAAGTTTTCAAATTACGTTAGTTAACTGATGGGCTAATACTAGAAGGTCATTCAATGAATTTTCACTGTTTCAATTTAATGAATTTGTGAATTTGGTACACTAAATAAATATTTCTTTTTTTATAAGTTGATGACTAAAGGCATACTCGTATGATAAATTATACCGATTAAATGCACATACCTTTAGCTGTTGTTAGAAATGTTTTTTTTATCTACATACGTTATCTGTCTCGACCTAAATGTGTCATTGATTTTTTTGACTTCAGTCAATGATTACTGGGCTAAATGTTTAAATGTTTGACGGAGGTTTTTCTTCTTAAAAAATTAAACATTTATTTCGAAATAATTTCCATATTTATTTATTTATAGGTTCAGCAACAGTATACAAATTAATATTAAGGTTACTTATAATTATTACAGTGTAGTTACAATTGTATGCCGATAATATCTAAACACAACATTCACTTAGTCTAGAATTAGTAACTAAAGGTAATGTTTTAGACAAATCACATTTTTTTCTTTTAAAGGTAATAAACAGATCGATCATATCATAAGACAGTGGTACAGATTTTTAAGTAACCCTGACATGAAAAGTAAAATATGTCCGATTGGGTATTTGACACCACTAATCGTTGACGCACTTTTTATGAACTGTCAAAAAGGAACGTTTCCATATATTTTGTATGAGATTATTGAAACGTGACGTCATTGCTCACTAACATCAATTGACCTAATATTTATTGGTTTCAGTATATTTAAAAATACAATATTGCAAATAAACAAAAGTGATCAATGAAACGACATGTAAAATAAAGTGCACTTTTATGAAAATAAGGTTTGGTATTTTATTGCGAATGGTGGAGAATACCGAATTCCTTTGCCACATCATATAAAAACGAAGTATGCCGGTCCCCAATCGGATGAACTGATGACCTGGTTAAGGTGGCGGGTAGCACATGGATGTCAACTGCTAGGGATCGGTCCGCGTGGAAATCATTAGGGGAGCCTTCGTTGAGCAGTGGACATTTTAGGCTGTAATGATGATGAATGATAATGGAATTCCATATCCTGTTAGTAACAAAGACATATACAACTATGTTAGTTAATATACGATGCAAATAATAATTAAATAATCTTAAATAATGGGAGAAAATTAAAAAATAAATAGGAACTGGATTATAGGTTATTAAATAAACTTTATTATCGATGACATTGTTATTTAAAAAAACATATTTTATTAACTTCAATTAAACTGGCTACAATAAAGTTGTCATACACCATGGCTAGTGGAGAGATTGGGTCATAGCCCACCATACAATGCGGTTAATACATTTCGGTCACATATCGGGTAACCACAATAGCAATAGTTGTATCAAACTTTATGTAATCTAACCGGAGTTTGAACCCGGGACCTTTGGTGTAATAGTCAACTTCTTAACCATTACACCAAATGTTTTAGGTTTCTAAAGGAAAAACAGAGTTTAAAACTTTTAGTTACAAATAAAGGTTTTATATAAATAATAATAATAATTAATCAATACTACAACTAAAACTAAAATTAAATATTATACTAAATAAAGGTTTTATATTTAAAGGTGTGAATTTTTAGTCTGGCTCCCACAAACAGACAGACAAACAACGGACCTACCTGCATTCTTCTAAGAATTAGCGGGTGCGGTGTACCTTTAAGTTCAAAACACGTCACGAATCGACTACTTGGCGAGTTAGCTTCGAGTTAAACTCATTGAAAATATTGTAGCGATAAAGATTTTAATTATTATAGTTTTTTTAAAAACATATGTTACACTTTTCATATTTATGCCTTTATAAAATAAAAATTAAATTTGCGGTAGAGGTTTGTTTGTAATATTGAAAAATCTGTTTTTAAACGAAATATATGAATATTATGAATTATACGGAGCATAGGCATATAGATTTGTTTCGGGTAATCTCTGAAACGGGTGTACCGATTTTGACGGGATTTTTATGAGCAGGTAGGTAGCAGATAATATAGGGATAACTTACGCTACTTTTATTTTAGAATAAAACTTTATTTAATGAAAATAAAGTAATGTTGTACCTCGCGGCGCGCAAATCTCGTCGCGCAGGCTGCGGGACTGACGCTTACGAAACGATTTTAATACTTAGTTTCGTTGTTCTAAGGAATTATTCGAACTCGTTCCGGCTGCCACATTTCACCACCGCACTTCGAGGCAAAACTCAAAATTTCATCCTCACCACCTAGACAAATGGAAGACCTCGACACTGCGTTTTTGTCTTAATATCTTGCCACGAACGACGAAATTGTGGAATCAGTTGCTGCCGGAGATTTTTCCTGAGCGATGCGACCTGGCGACCTTCAAAAAAAGAGCGTATTCCTTGTTGAAAGGCCGGCAACGTATTTCAGTGCCCTCTGGTATTGCAAATGCGGCGGTGTCATTTACCATGAGATGAGCCGTGTGCTAGTTTGCCTGCTATATCATAAAAAAACAGTTCGCGGATGTTTCAGTCATTTTGAATTAAAATTGTTGCAACAGCAATATGTTTTTAAATATTTTCAGTAGCGAATTAAATTGTTTTAACGAAATCGATTTCCACACGAGTTCACGTGGTAACACATTGTGTATTCAAAAGAATTCACCGGATTCCCAGCTGGGATTGTTCTCTTAAACCGTCGGCCTTATAGCTTGGTATAATAAATAATTTCCTGCTAAAGAGGGATTGGTTATTCAATAGAGGACGACTTATTTGAGGCTCTATTTAGTGAGGGTTGACGGTTTAGGGCTGGCAACGGTGAGGTTTTGACGAAGTTCGCCGCATCGTTTAATCGTCCCCAAAAATGTACTCGACTTTCGTATACAACTCATATTTTATGTAGTTTTTGTATTGTTTTATGTTTCAATAGTTGGGCGTTGGTGGCTCAATAGTGTGGACTGTTGCCCTCCTACATGTAGGGCTGAGGTTCAAATCCCGCCACTTACCAATGTATGTTCGAATTTTAGAAAAATATATGTACGTTATGCGACGCTTTTACCGAGAAGGAAACATCGTAAGGAAACCAGTGCAAGCCTGCGAAGAGATTCAAAGGTTGTGCGTGAAGTCGTCCAAACCGCACTCGGCCAGAGTGGACGACTAAGGCCTAATCACCCAATACAGGTAGGCTCGTGCTACTCGGTGGGGACGTTTAATGAGCTGATAATGATAAGTTGTATGTTTTTTTTATTTTTTCTTGAATTTTGAAATGTCAATACTTTTACAGGACAATATTTAATTAACTGACATTTAAAAAACTATATAACAAAAGTTCTAATAATGTGGAAAGGGATCTTAACGTGTCAACCCTATCTTTGGGTTCTGATGGTTGAAAAATGTAATCTCACGTTAGATCCCTTCCTCAGTATAAGGCTCGGTATTAAAACGAAATGTGTCCGATCCCGTCAGCCATAATTTGCGATCTCCGACTCAGTTAAAATTAATTTGAATCTCTTAAAATATTGTCGAAAGTCGTCCCGCTGCGAATCCAAAATGGCTTTGAAGGACGGCCTTGGTCGATTATCGTTTTTAATCTGTGCTGCAGATTAAAATAAAAAGCTGTTAAAGTGACAGATAAATAACGAAAATAAATAATAATAATAAAATAAATATCCACTGACATTCACACACCGCCATCTAGCCCCAAGTTAAGCATAAAGCTTGTATTATGGGTACTAAACAACGGATAAACATACATATATACATTGTTTTTGTAAATACATACATATTATACATAGAAAACACCCAGACCATTACAAACAGAAATGTTCATGCACATGTTCATGAAACCCTTAGTGTTGCAGTCGACGTCTCAACCGCAACCATAGATATAGGTAGTATAAGCGCAGCGCGCTAATTTTAAATCTAAATGGGTCGTCGAAAATATTAAGTGTGCCAACCCGAAGCCTACATAAGACTAGGCAGCATGGTATCAGATACGACCTTATCCTGTTGCAATTGAAGGGCCAAACAAAAACGTTTAAAATGTGTTTTTTATACAAATAGGGTAAAAGCTCTTACTTTAAATCTACTTGCTTTATATAATTATTTTACTATATAAAAAGGCTTCTGCTATTGAATTATGATTTTTATATAAATTTTATTGTATTAAATAGACAAATGTTTCGTATCTATATTATTTCCGTTTTATTTTCAGGTACGTACTTCAATAAAGTAATGTATGTATGACGCGCAAGAATCATTCAAGGTAAATCGATTAATAAATCGGTGGCCCAAAACCCCTTTTCTCTCCCAATATTTCTTTTCGCATTGCACTTTCAGAGTACCGAGCTTCCTCGGGTCGTATTCGACGCTGTTATGGTGAAGGAAAACAGCGTGAGGAAACCTGCGCAGAGATTCAAAGGTTCAAAGCCTGAAGTCGACCAATCTGCACTGGGCCCATGTGGACGACTATGGCCATGTACACGTACCCCGGGTACGGGTAAGCTAGTGCCCCTCGGTGGGGACGTTTAATGAGCTGATGATGATCATTTCAAAATAATCTTAGTACTTAAGCAGCCAGTATCAATGTGATATATGAGTAGTATCAATTTAAAATGGAGAATTTAAATACATATTAAGTTTTT
>PQWD01004285.1:32543-53127 GCA_019425675.1 Leucinodes orbonalis
TATGACTGATAAAACTAAGGTAAAAAAAAAATGGCAATTAGTACTACTTTAACTCGGAGTACCCGAGAAAAATTCAATTTAACTCGAAAGCGTAATGTCATCCCTGCATAGCTTAAAGCGAACTAATTAATGTATTACAAACTCGTTAGTGAAAATTCTTTTAGAAATAATGAACCTACAAAAAAGATGAAATTTCAAATGGAATTCTTTTATTTTTTAATATCAGTATTAGGTACTTCTTTTATAAAAGGTATTATAACTACGTTTGTAAAAAATAATTGCTTATTGACTATGTCTGATGACATGTTAATGCCTGAAAACCTGAACCAGTACACTTCAACAAGATTGTCTTAACATGAATTCCTTTGCCTTCATGTCTAGGTGTTAGTCCTGGGGCCTTACCGTTATCTCTTAACAGTATAACTATAATGATATTTTGCCAAATTGTACCAGAAAATACGAAGCCTAGTTGGCAAATAGCGAACTTCTGTTATAGGCCGTTTAGATTGACTCCAGTATATGCTTGGTTGGTTAGTCATAGGACGCCCGATCGACGAATCGATTCATCAATATCATCATCAACAGCTCATTAAACGTCCCCTCCGAGGGGCATGAGCCTACCCGTATAGGGGATTAGGCCTTCGTCGCCCACGCGGGCCCAGTGCGGATTGGACGACTTCATACACAACCTTCTCTTCGCAGGCGTGCATGAAGGTTTCCTCACGATGTTTTCCTTCACCGTAAGAGCGTCGGATAACGTACATATATTTTCAAAAATTCGAAAACACATTCGATTCAACACGAACACGAATCGATTATCAAAATATATTATATAATTTAGGTCTATAAAGGACAAGTCTTATTAATGTCAAATTAGGTACGATCAAGTGAAATGTCTCGTTTGTTATGAAAAAAATTAGACAAAAATCCTTTTTTATTGTCAGGTTGTCTGCTTGGTTCACTTAAAAAAAAAACAAAATCATAATGTTGAGTAAAAGTAATTATGCAAAGTAATTTATGTTTATTAAACGAATTCTATGCTTTATAACCAAATCAAATATATAATTCGTGTGGTTATGACCCATGCGCCCTTTCTGCGGTCCCTTCTGAAGGTTAATTCCGATGATGTACACGAAAATAATATACGAAATGGCTGGTCTCTTTTATTATTTGTTAAAAACGTTAAGAGGTCTCGAGTTTTGATATTCCCCGCCCTAATTAAGTCATTCCGTCTGTATCTTGTTTTATGATGTTTCTAATGCTGCGATATTAAACCGAGAAATGAGATTTTTTTGAAAGTAATGACTTGATACTAAGGCTATTTCGTTTTATATATATTGGCTTTTTGCATAGATATGTATGTTTTCTATGTATAATATGTATTTTTTTACAAAAAAAATGTATATAGGTATGTTTAGTACCCATAATACAGGCTGCACGCTTAACTTGGGGCTAGATGGCGCTGTGTGAATGTCAGTGGATATTTATTTATTTATTAATTTGCATAAAACATACGAGTATAAGAGCGTCGGTGGCTCATTAGTGTGGACTGTTGCCTTCTGATATAGAGGGCGCAGGTTCCAATCCCACCCCGTAACTATGTCTTTTCGAAATTATATGTACGTTTATCCGACGCTCTTACGGTGAAGGAAAACGTCGTGAAGAAACCTCTATGTCCCTCGGCGAGGACGTATAATGATGATAATGATAAAACGTTTTACCAACTAATCCCAAAGCTTACCTAAGGAACATGGTGATAGAAAAATGGTTGTTATAAAAGTTTTATCACCTAGGAAGTCAATGTATAAAGCAATGTCATCATCAGCTCATTAAACGTCCCCACCGAGGGGCACGAGCCTACCGTATAGGTGATTAGCCTTAGTCGTCACGCGGGCCCAGTGCGGATTGGACGACTTCACACACAACCTTCGAATCTCTTCGCAGGCGTGCATGAAGGTTTCCTCACGATGTTTTCCTTCACCGTAAGAGCGTCGGATAACGTACATATATTTTTCGAAAATTCGAAAACACATTGGTACGTGTCGGGATTTGAACCTCAGCCCTCCCGGGAAGGCGACAGTCCACACCACTGAGCCACCGATGCTCTATAAGCAATGTAAACGGTAAATATCAGTTATCAGCAAGCAGGTCTACCGGTTGTGCAAGCGTCGGTAAGCGGATAGGTACCGTGTGTCGTCAGCTTTAGACCGCATTACACTTAGGTCTTATTCTCAAAACTTAAATTTAAGTACTATCATCATTATCAACTCATTAAACATCTCTACATGAGCCTACCCGTATAGAGTGTATAGGCCCAGTGCGGATAAGTCTAAGATTGTATAAGTTAGAATATTTTCTATGTGCAATATGTTACTTACTAGGTGGTAGACTCGATACTGAGTCGTCTAGGTAGGTACCACCGCAGTGACAGATATCTTCCCGTGAAACAGGAGTGTTATGTACTTTTGTGTTTCGGGGTGAAGGCACTGTAACTAGTGAAATTACCGGGTATAAGAGACCTAACATCTGTTGTCTCGGGTGACTGACTCAGTGCGGTATTGATAGAGGATAATAACTGTCTATCAGTTGTTGGTCTCCTTTAATGCCGCTCTGTCATGGTCTGGCGTATCACTTACTATCAGGTGAGCGTCCAGACCTGTTCTGTACACTTATAACATAACATAAAAAATCATGGTTTTAATGATTTGGTAAATACAAATCAGTTATTCAGAAAACAGAACGAAAATTTATCGTTTGATTATTTTTTTAATCTAGGTATATTCAAGAAATTTAGGAAAACATTTTGTCATATTTATAGCCATATAGAAACACTATTACTGAGACGTCAATCTTATCTTCCGAACGACTCGTCAATTTGTCACTATGACATGAATTACGACATGAGTAACAGCCCAAAATAGACACCGTGAAAATAAATGAAATTGACACAAAAAACGGCGGGAAATTGTGATTTATAAGCGGCCATGTTTGAGACTCCGGGTATAGACTAGAAACTTGTAATTTTGAAAATGAATATGCAAACTTTATGGGTTAACTCCAGGAAAGATAAGTTAGTGCTCAGTAACGGGAGGATTTTATGTGAATAGTACTCTGGCGGTTCAGTAATTTATTCAGATTTTCTTAGCGTCGTGTTTGCTCACCGGCGGGCGGCGATGTCGAGTTTATTTGGTTACAAAGCTAGAGGTGAATGTGATTTCAAGGTTTGTGGTTGAGAATAAGGTTGGAAATATTATATAATAATATATACATTAAGCCTTTGCCATGGTATTTCAACGTCTGATTTCATATTTATATTGATCAATTGTGAAATCCTAAATCTTTATCATGTCCAATGCTTTCTAAAATCAAAATATGGTAAAAGCAATATTGAAAAAAAAAAAAAACATAGCACGTCTCATATTGATAACCATAGACAAATGTCATACTTGTGTTTTTTTTATTAACATGAGCAAGGGAAAAGGGTGTGTTATTCTTGTCAAGCGCTGTCGGTGGTCAAATCGAAGGTTGTAAAGGGCTTCAAAGGTTGTGGAGCGACACGTGTAACTTTATTTTGTAGTGACGACGCACGGCGCACGTTTTAAATCCCCTGACAGTAAATATGTAGGTATACCCTTTATACTTATTTACTCTTAGTTGTTGGCAGAGTTGGTGGCTCAATGTGTGTTAACCGTTGCCTTCCGATCTGGAGGGTGCAGGTTCAAATCCCGCCACGTACCAAAGTGTCTTCGAATTTTCGAAAATTATATGTACGTTTTGCGGTGAAGGAAAACATCGTGAGGAAACCTTCATGCATACTTGCGAAGAGATTCGAAGGTTGTGTGTGAAGTCGTCCAATCCGCACTGGGCCTGCGTGGACGACTAAGGCCTAATCACCCTATACGGGTAGGCTCGTGCCTCTCGGTGGGGACGTTTAATGAGCTGATGATGATGATTTACAATATTACATTCATAAAACCATTTACGGGTATAAATTAAGGTTACTAATGAATTACACTAAATAATATTAACACTCTCGATAAAGTGAGGCTACATGCTCGGTAATACTTTCAAGACAGTGGAAAAGAGGTAGATCGCCCTTTTCGGGGTAAATCGTTAAAAAAGGATTTCACCTATACAAAAACTGCTAAATCTAGCCACAAAAGGGCTAAGGTGGCAACACTGAGCATAGCTATGGGGATATAGTAGTTATAGTACACCATACACGCCCAACTTAATTTCACTTAAGTTAAATAATCGCATTATCTGTCGATCAAAGGCTCTGCCGGTCCAATGGGCTTGAACGACTTCGCCTTACACCGTTGTGTTTTTTTATATTTTTTCATCCACATGAACTGGGAACGGTTGGAAACTAAGTGTTGTTTCACTTAATTTTGTCGTTAATGGAAAGTTCTGGTCAGAGATGTTTGGAGAAAGTCTTAGGACTGCAAAAAAATTACAACTGCATATTTTTTGCCAGAGCCTTGTATTTATTACCTACGTTTAACTATTTTAGCTTTCAGGTCACCTCAGTCCCCTTAAGGTAACAAATATAAAAAAAAGATCTCACATAAGTGCAATAGACAAACCATTTAAGAAAAAGGTTCAAACTTAAAAACTATATTAATAATGTAAATTTTCAAACTAAAACATTTGAAGTTAAATTATAATAAATTTTGTTATAAACAGAAAATCTACAAAGTGCAATGAAGTTACTGCCAGGACTTTAATACTGAGAGCTTTCCGATAATCCCTAGCTATTGTATGATGGTACGTCGTTGAGCCGTATCGCAGTTTGCGAACGATTTCACTAGTTGTTGGATTAAACTTAATATTAGTATGAAGCTTGCATGCTGGGGTTCACGTAGTAAGTTTTGGCTGCAGTTGTGAAGCTTAAAAACGTTGGCGTTGAGTGCAGTAGCGTTGTGAACAACGAATATGGTCGTACGTATAATAATAATAAATATAAATTACTACTTGTTGAGTGTTTCCCTGGCTATCTTTTATAAAGGGGTTCAGACCATTTGATGACCTATTTGGAGTAATAGGTTCAATTCTCGGGCAGTACAAACGTTTGTGTGCATGAACATGTCGGTTTGTATTGGTCTGGGTGTGCCTATGTAGGTATCATCATCATCAGCTCATTTAACGTCCCCACCGAGAGGCACGAGGCTACTCGTGTATAGGGATTAGTCGTCCGCACGGGGCCGACTTCAACCACAACCTTTAAATCTCTTCGTAGGCGTGCGCCTCGCGGTTTTGTCACGATGTCCTTGTTCACCTTAAGAGCGTTGAACCAAATGTATATATAATTTCGAAAATTCGAAAACACATTCACACGTGGCGAGATTAAACCTGTACCCCGCAGATCGGAAAGCAACAACAGTCCTATGTCTTACCAATGCTCCACTGAACGCTAAAAAAACTTATACAGATTTTAACATTTTGAAGAAGAACATTATTTAGAATTCATAAGGTAGAAAGAGATTTCAAAAACCATTTGATACAAATTCCTAGAAAAGGCTATTTCACTGGATTTTGTAATATAGAAACGTTAAAAGGATTCCAATCAAGTGCTTTTAAGTTTCCCATAAATTGATCCTTGCAAAGGGTCTTGAGTCAATAAGGGTCCGGCTCAGTGAGTTCCTTCTAAGTATTTGGCGAAATAAAATCTGAAACAGGCCCGAAACTTTACCTTCTTAATTGTACAGAAGGTTTACTTGGATTTTGTTCCTTTTTGTATAGTTAATAGTTATAAACATCCTCTTATGGTGATTGTATGTTCGACCAAAGTAATTTTGTCTTTATTTCAGATATTTTTATTTCAATAAATATGGGTGCGGTGGCTCAATGGTGTGGACTGTATCCCGCCACATACAATGTGTGCGTTCGAAATTATATGTACGTTATCCGACGCTCTTACGGTGAAGGTAAACATCGTGAGGAAACCTGCGCATGCCTACGAAGTGATCTTTGAATCACTGTTGTGTGTTAAGTTGGCCAACCTGCGCTGGGCCCTGGTGGACGACTAAGTCCTATAACGGGTAGGCTTGTCCCCTCGGGGGAAGTTAAATGAGCTGATGATGATGATGAAATATGGGGAAACATTATCAATATTATATTATGCATGTACTTATAATATTTATTTAATTATTTTGTATTCAATATCGCCCAAAAATCACTTGAGTGATGTGCACGTGGATTGATTGATCTTTTGAAGATATGTTAAATTGTACCGAAAATTAAGAATGTAATTTTGCACGTACTATTTATTTAGACGAGTCTAGACTAGAGTAGTCTAGGTTTTATGCTCCAGATGTCTGCAATATATCCAAATCAAAACAGCGAAAATATTATATAAATAATCTCAAAGTACACTTAACGAACGTCTATATTCTGTTACAACATTTCACATTATTTCAATATTCAATAAATTATTACAATAACTTTTTAATGTTCCATACGGTGAGGGCCGAGCATTAAACATGGCCGCCAATAAATCAAAGTTTCCCGCGCTTTTATACGTCACTTTTGGCGGCATCTGATTTCACGTGCCTAATTTTGGTCGTAACTCAAGTTATAATAACAATATGACATGGCTTGTAGGAGTTGATTTAAATGAAGCCGTTAAAGCATATTACATAAAAGATTGATGGATGGTTATAATAGTTTTTATTTATTTTGTAATGTTGACTCTAGAAATCGTGTGCCAGAAAAGTCGAAAACCTACAAGAGCTTGCTCATAAATAATGCAAGTCTTCATTATTTCTTTTTTTTATTCGTAGTCCATCCCTGGTTATAGGTCTGCCTCATTTTGAACCAGATATCCCAGTCCTCTGCTGAAAATAATCACTGAAAATTATTCATCATCATTATTACAGCCTAAAATGTCCACTGCTGAGCAAAGGCCGATCCCTTGCAGTTGACATCCATTTGCTACCCGCCACCTTAACCCGGTCTTCTGTCCATATGGTTGGGGGTCGGCAATATGCCCAATAAAATTAAACCTTAATTATCAACCCCTAAAATTTGTCAACTACCTGTATATTTCGGAAATGGTGGCAACACATATAAGTCGTATTACTTCAAACATTCAACGTCCAACATTTGATTTAACGTAACGTGTAAAACCAATACTCTTAATCTGGGTACACGTGCCGTCATTCAAGCCTCCAATTCCGTTAGTTGTCAAATGCGCTGATAGGACCGTTATTGTGTCTTGAGAGTAAAATTTTGCACTAATTCGTTCCTTTCTATAGTAGAATTCAATTGGCAACATCAGAAGACAATTCAAACTACTATTAAATTACTATTTTAAACCATTAACATGAAATTTGTCTTGGAATATCAAATTTACAGTTAGATTGTAAAGTGTTTGAATCGTGTTGTAATGTCAAGAAAATTAGTAGAATTGCGTCGTCGAATGTTCTGTCATATACAATACAACCTTCAAAAATCTACTGATAGTGTGTATAAAAAAAGTAAAACAGTTTCCACATGAGATGTTTATTCTTTCACACTTTACAAGAGAATCCATCAACTGCATGCTTACAATCAGTATTTATACCCTTTAATTGGAAGTCAACATTATTACTTTACTAAATAAAAAGTTCATAAAGGTGGCGCCACTGCACCACTTCCGGTTGTATAAATGTTATATTGAGACTATTACATTTCGATACAATTGTTACAAAACATTTTAATACAAACATAAGCCATTTGACAACTTAGTTTATTATAATACAGTAATTTCATAAAATATACGAAAAGTTAATAATAACCGGAAGCTTAAAAACCAACTATTAACTTCTACAAACCAAAGATGGCGACACTGTCAAATGTTATATGTTTAGCCAATTTGAACGTTCAAATATTTATGACTAACACTACGCTATCTGGAAACCGGTTGCCGCGTAATTAAATTTAAGCTTCACGTTGTCGAGTATTATTTAATATAACCTGTGGAATACGGGTTAAATCTTTTGTCTAGTTTCGCCCCAGTTTGTATGACAACACAAACTACGGCGCGTATGTTTTAACTGCGACTTAACTAACGCTGTTTTCATTTGTTTCTAGATACTATTCGAACTTCCTGAAGCTTTTGAATATATCTCTCCCTCGCATATATTTTGAAGTTTATACAAAAGAAACTTTAGTTATCCATTTATTATTATTCTTACGATATATGATGCTAAGTTCCCTCGACTGGGAATCTCCGGGATAATATTTCACCTTTTATTTGGGGATAAACTACCAACAAACTAAAAACCTTAAAAATTAAATATTATAACTAAATAAATTGAAACTAAATAAAATAATTATTAAAATTATTAGAGCGTCGGTGGCTCAGTGGTGTGGACTGTCGCCTTCCTACCGGGAGGGCTGAGGTTCAAATCCCGACACGTACCAATGTATTTTCGAATTTTCGAAAAATATATGTACGTTATCCGATGCTCTTACGGTGAAGGAAAACATCGTGAGGAAACCTTCATGCACACCTGCGAAGAGATTCGAAGGTTGTGTGTGAAGTCGTCCAATCCGCACTGGGCCCGCGTGGACTACTAAGGCCTAATCACCCTATACGGGTAGGCTCGTGCCCCTCGGTGGGGACGTTTAATGAGCTGATGATGATGATGAAAATAATTAAAAGAACTCCCCTTAGGTAAAGTTCCGAAGATACTGGCAGCGTTACCCCTTTGAATCGCTAAACTAATTCTTTGACCGACGTAGCTGCCAGATCTGTGTGGATTAATTTATCTTGTTTTATATTATTGATAGGTACTTTCTTCATTATTACTTTGTCTGTTTATTTATTACTAGCTTTTGCGCGCTAAAACCGCGATATCGCATAAGATATGTTGAAAGGGCAATTTTGTGTAAAAAAAAATACTTGTGATTTCGCAAATAATGCATTATTTTAGAAAAAATGTTAGAGAAAAAGATCGCGCGGACTATTTTTTAGAAGGGGAACAATACTCTGATAGGTACATGACGTCCGCGAAACTTTTAACTGTTTACGCAGCGGAAGCTCCAATTATGAAAAAATTTTCCCGAATTTGAAACATTCTTCATTGCTGCTTCGTTTCTATTGCTCGTAGCGTGATGATATATAGCCCGTAGCCTTCCTCGAAAAATAAGGTATCTAACGCTGAAAAAAAAATTTCAAAACGGACTAGTAGTTCCTGAAATAAGCGCGTTCAAAAAACTAACTAACAATCAAACAAACAACTCTTCAGCTTTATAATATTAGTAAAAATATGGAGTGCACGCCGCTGCGGACACGGGTAAAGTAACCTGAAATCCATTTGACCGTTTGTAGTCTGTGGTCAAATGTCGCAAAACACTTTAATCCAATAAAGATTTCGTGTTTGTAAACTTCCAGTGGGTACCTTCAACGGAATCGTTACGTGTATTGGAACTGTAGTTTGATAGGAAAGGACGGTCATTCAAATTCATGTATAGGGTCATATTATAGTAAAAAAAACCCTATACTATTTATGCATTACAATCAAGTCATATATTTTGTCGACTCCCTTTGAATCTAAAAAGATAGTTATCTGTCTGCGTACCAAAAAAATAATAAAAAAAAGTATTTTTATGTTATAATATAGTGAACAGGATGGTCACAACGCTTAGCGGTAAGTGATACATCTGACCATGACAGTACGGCATTGAAGGAGACCAACAACTGATAAGTAGTTATTATCCTCTATCAATGCCGCAATGCGCCCGACACCCGAGACAACAGATGTTAGGTCTTTTATACCCGGTAATTTCACTAGCTACAGTGCCCTCATCCCGAAACACAAAAGTGCATAACACTCCTGTTTCACGGTGGTACCTACCTAGACGACTCGGTATCGAGTCTACCATCTAATAAAGATTTGAGTAAAAATTGTCAATTGCAATAACAAAACGAATGACAAAATTGTTTTATTCAAATTAATATTACCAATTACAAACTTATTCCAAATCTCACTTCAACATGGACGATAACTGATTCGCTACAACTTTGTTCGTATCAGTGCAAGGGTTGTTTCAAAGGGTAAAGGGTCAGGATCACAGATTTCCCAATACAAGAGATGGGGCGAGCCGCGTTAAAAAGTGCGACAAATGTAAGCTCAACGAGCATACACTGGCTGCCAGTTTACGCTCTGTGAGACGAGTCAAGACGCACGAATATTAGAAGAAATTACCGTTTTATTCCAAAATGCCATCCTGTGCAATTGTAACATGCCATCATCGAAATGAATCAGTAAATTTACCAAGTAATAGAATAACTTTTCACAGGTAAGAACCGAAAAGAAATTGCGACACTGGGACTGCGTATAAACTTGGCGGCTTGTCCAGTCTAATTGTATATTCGGATGTCTGTGGTCAGGATAGAATACGTAAAGGGATGACACGAAAAGGTAACTCCACAAATTAATTTAGTACATCAATCCTAAGTTCTGTGTGAGGTTTGATAGTATTACTATCGGTTATATTATTTCTAATGACGATCCATTTGGTGTTGCGGTTGATGAGAGGTCGGCTGCAACACCAAGGGTTCCGGGTTCGATCCCCGGGCAGTACAAACATTTGTGTGCATGAACATGTCTGTTTGTAATGGTCTGGGTATTTTCTATGTATAATATGTATGTATTTACAAAAAAATGTATATAAGTATGTTTATCCGTTGTTTAGTACCCATAATACAGGCTTCACGCTTAACTTGGGACTAGATGGCGCTGTGTGAATGCCAATGGATATTTATTTATTTATTTAATGGGTTTGTTGTCCTGTCATATATATTTAAATGTAGCAAAACGTCTATACACACGTTGGTAGGAAGTGGCAACAGTCACATATACAAATTAGCGATTAACAAAGCTCTATAAGTCTATAATACATTTTGCTAACTAGTGTAACACGAAAAATTTGGTCTATTCTTTAAATAAAAATATAATAATAATAAATATCCACTGACATTCACACAGCGCCATCTAGCCCCAAGTTAAGCGTTAAGCCTGTATTATGGGTACTAAACAACGGATAAACATACATATATACATTTTTTTTGTAAATACATAGATATTATACATAGAAAACACCCAGACCATTACAAACAGACATGTTCATGCACACAAATGTTTGTACTGCCCGGGAATCGAACCCGGAACCCCTGGTGTTGCGGCCGACCTCTCAACCGCAACACCAAATGGGTCGTCTATTATATATTTATTATTACTTCAAAGTTGCTGTTGCAGTTTTTTTTTATGGCGCATAAGAACTATATGTTAAGTATATTTCAGCTGTAAAAAAAGGAAAATAACATTGGAAAATTCTGGTACAAAATATCAACAAAATCAACTCAAAGTAGGTGTTTAAAAACAAATACCAGACGAAGCTACTAACAAAGCTAATATGCGTCTAAAAAACAGTGTTTGTTGTTAAAAAGGCCCAATTAGCCTGCTTGATTTAACTTTAAATTAGCAACATTATATAAGGATAAGGAGTCTCTTGGGCGTATTACCATCACTTGGGCGGTCTCTCAACCGTAGCCTTTACCTGAGGCAGAAAATTGCTGAGAACTCGTTAGCAAAGGTATCCAGCAAATGGGAATTTCAGCAGCGAAGCACTGTTTCACTGAGAATCTTGGTATATGATTTTGGCCGACAATTAGCAAGTTATTACGATTGGAGTATCTTAGCTTAGTCCTTTCCTAAAACATAAAAAAATATTGTTATAACAATTGATTTTGAACAATTGTATTTACAAGCAATGTTTGCCTTGTAGAAACGAATGCGCTCCATTTTTTATTTCCCAATGTCATTTATTTGGTGTATTGCTTGATAACTTTGATAAGTGAGCTATGACAACCTGGCAGCTTCGTTACCTAGGCATTAAAAACGTTTGTATGATAAACGAGAATCTTGTAAACTTCAAAAATGTATCTTCCAAAAAGGATCTTGATCTGACTAAGCATCTCAATGTAACAAACCCTCTACTCAGAAATTAAGGAAGTGAGATACATTTATTCGTACCCTTAAACGCCAAGGGTTAGTACTTACAATTATGTACCGCCTGTTTATTTCGAACTGAATTGTCATTTTTTAACTAGCGATAATGATTTCTAAGTTAATAAGAGAACGAGTTAATTCCATTCCTTCAAGAAATGCATTCATGAACAAGAAAATTGAGGACATTTACAGTTTAATCTAAAAGATTCCTGTATTAATTTTAGATACTATCTAAAATTAGAAGCTTTGTCAGGCTTGATACTGAGTCTTCTATGTTAGTATCCACCGCAGTGCCAGATA
Organism: Leucinodes orbonalis; assembly: GCA_019425675.1. Lineage (NCBI taxonomy): Eukaryota > Metazoa > Arthropoda > Insecta > Lepidoptera > Crambidae > Leucinodes > Leucinodes orbonalis. Next base: position 44,843 of record PQWD01004285.1, read on the forward strand.
ACATGAACTGAAGTATGAAATGAATTGGCAATTTATAAAGAAATCGATCAATAAAACAAATCACGACATAACTATTTTCATACCTCTTAACCACAAATGACTGATTGATGAACGGTGAACTGAATTACTTACATTTCTGGTCAATAGATTTTTTGAGCATCGATGGCTCATTAGTGTGGATTGTTGCCTTTTGATATGGATGGTGCAGGTTCAAACTCAGCCACGTACAAATGTCTTTTCAAACTTTCCCAATTATATGTACGTTTATCCGACGCTTTAACGGTGAAGGAAAACATCGTGAGGAAACATGCAAATACAATGGTTGTGCGTGAAGTCGACTAAATCCGTACTGAGCCCGTGTGGGCGACTACGGTCTATATCACAGATTTCCCAATACAAGAGATAGGGCAAGCCGCGTTTAAAGTGCGACAAATGTAAGCTCAATGAGCATACACTGGCTGCCAGTTTACGCTCTGTGAGACGAGTCAAGACGCACGAATATTAGAAGAAATTACCGTTTTTTCCAAAATGCCATCCTGTGCAATTGTAACATGCCATCATCGAAATGAATCAGTAAATTTACCAAGTAATAGAATAACTTTTCACAGGTAAGAACCGAAACGAAATTGCGACACTGGGACTGCCTATAAACTTGGCGGCTTGTCCAGTCTAATTGTATATTAGGATGTCTGTGGTCTATATATATGGGTAGGCTCGTGCCCCTCGGTGGGAACGTGTAATGAGCTGATGATGCGAAGTGATTTTGTAGATATTGACTTTTTCCGATTAGAACATGTTGAAAATAATCGAAAATGATGCGAAGAAATGTACATTCTGTAGCCTTATACTTCTTTGTGTCAGTATGTGCTCTAGAATACTCGTATTCACCATGCGAACTCTTAGTTCACTGTGGTGTAGGTATTATCCACTCTAATATTTAGCAGGAAAATCAATAGAAAATCTCTTATTTGTTAGACTCCAGTCCTGGCTTAAAATGCGAGTAACATAACTTCCTTTTGTAGTTTATTGTATGTTTTGTGATCGTCAAACGGCCGAAATATATTAAAGAAAACGTCGGAATACATTATTTATTTATTTGGGAAACAAACAATACAGTTTCACTCATATACAAAAAACTAAAAATGTATTATTACAGAAATCAGTTAAGTCTCCATATATCCATATATATAAATAAATCTATATTTCTTATAAAGATGAAATCCTAACCTAGCCTAATAGGCTACTTGGGCAGATTTCATCTTCATAAGGTTCACAAAGGTTCCAATAACCAAGACAGTCAGCATTATTTCGCAAGTACTCAACGTTCCTTTAAGAGCTGAATCAAATTTGCCTGTCGACGAATATTTTGAAGAGATTAAATTTGACAAGATCATAGGGTTTTTGAACTTTGACTTCTTAAGCTCAGCTGTACTATGTAGTAAGGAATAGCATGTCATGAAGGCATTTGAGCATTATAACGACCCATGTGGTGTAATTGATTGAGATTGCTCTTACACCAAGGGTTCCGGGATAGATCCCCGGGCAGTACATACATTTGTGTGCATGAACGTATCTGTTTGTATGGTGTTTTCTATGTATAATATGGATGTATTTTAAAATAAATGTATAATCAAATTTTATGTTTTCATTACCCACGAGAACACCTCTCTATTCAACCTATCGCAGTCTACTGCTGGATATAGGTCTCCCCCATTTTGCGCCAGACATCCCGGTCCTCCGCTTTCTTCAATCACCCTTTACCAGCGAGCTTTTGGTGGGCCCATCAGAGGGCGTACTGCGCTACGCTTTACGAGAACACTTACATAATTGATATTCTGGTCGTTAGACGCGCACAAAGGTGCGAATTTTAAAGTCACTCCATTGTGCTCGCAACTAATTTGATTTTCAGCCAAGTGTCAAAAACAATTCGGCCCCGCGTCGGCCCTTTGTTCCCCGTGCAAATTATTTATAATGGCATTTTTGAAAAAGCAATTTTGCCCTGGCGTGTCCCTGAAATGTTGGATAACGGTTTTTGTTTTACCATATTTGTATGAGCGATGTGTTTTAAATACCAACGTTAGGGCCATATTTAAAATGTTTGATCAGAATAATTTGGAAAAGCTACGAGTATGTATGCTTTTGAGAGCGTCGGTGACACAATGGTATGGACTTTTGCCTTTCGATCTGGAAGGTGTAGTTTCAAAACCCGCCACGTATCTCTCTCTTCAACCTATTTCAGTCCACTGCTGGACATAGGTCTCCCCCATTTTGCGCCGACATCCCGGTCCTCCGCTTTTCTCATCCAGCTTCCACCAGCGACCTTTCGCACGTCGTTAGTCGATCTGGCCGGAGGGCGTCCTACGTATCAATGTTTTTGAATTGTAGAAAATTATAGGTACGTTTATCTGACAATAGTTATATTTTTTATGACTCTGCCATTTTGTTTTATATGAATTGTGAATTAGTACGAATATATTTCACTCTGGTAAGTATTTGTTTATTGCGACACTTAATTGCAAAGAAACCCCATCAATCCACTGAACTGTTCAGTCACGTTGTTGTTTGCGACTGTGTTATAATTATGAAAAATAAAAAAAAATATTTGCTGTGTTTAAAAACATCTATTTTTACACTCTGTTGTTTAAACTTTGACAAAACGGCTATGGCTTCTTTGAAAATTGCCCCATACCACGTCTTTTGTTGGTGTTTACGCAATTCTTCGAGCTTGCGAAAGTTAAAGCCGATAAGTTGGCTTAGGTTATTCCCTTTTGACCTTTAATAACTTAATAATATTATCATACAAATATTAAACTCTCAAAATAAAAAAGTGTTCTTCATCAATGCCGCTGTGTCATGGTCAGGCATATCCACAGACATCCGAATATACAATTAGACTGGACAAGCGCCAAGTTTATAGGCAGTCCCAGTGTCGCAATTTCTTTTCGGTTCTTACCTGTGAAAAGTTATTCGATTGGTAAATTTACTGATTTATTGCGATGATATCATGTAACAATTGCACAGGATGGCATTTTGGAAAAAAAACGGTAATTTCTTCTAATATTCGTGCGTCTTGACTCGTTTCACATAGCGTAAACTGGCAGCCAGTGTATGCTCGTTGAGCTTACATTTGTCGCACTTTAAACGCGGCTCGCCCCATCTCTTGTATTGGGAAATCTGTGGAACATATCACTTGCCATCAGATGACTGTCCTGACCGTCCTATACACTTTGCCACATAAACAAATAGAAAATGGGCCCCTGTATTTTTGGCTATGGCCCCACGTATGCCTTCCAAAGGACCAGTTCATTTATTTGGCCCGAGAATCCAAGGATTTCTAACACTTAATTGATGTTTTACGAATTCATTTATTGCTTAGTAAAAATTGATTCGTTAACCAGGTTTTCTGGAAGAATTTGTTTACTAGTCTAAAATTACATCGAGGATCTGGTTTCGATCCCATCGGCGGTATTAATTGAGCTGTCAATAGATTGTACTCCTGGTGTTTACGCCATCTTGACATTTAATGTGTGGGTATTTATACTAGGGCATGATGGGGGTGCAGTTAGTCAGGATTACAACGGAACAAATTAAGCAAAGTGTGAGAGCGTCGGTGGCTCAATGGTGTGGACTGTTTCGGTCTGGAAGGTGCAGGTTCAAATCCCGCCACATACTTGTCTTTTCGAATTTTCGCAATTACATGTACGGTTATCCGGAGCTTTTACGATTAAGGAAAACATCGTGAGGAAACCTGCGCACGCATACGAAGAGATTCAAAGTTTGTGCGTGAAGTCGACAAATCAGCACTGGGCCCGCGTGGACGACTGAGGCCTATGCAACCATTACGGGTAACTTGTGCCGTTAAGTTCAAATAATATTTGTGTTTTGTCTGTCAGGGTATTTTAACACGTATTACCACATTTAACTGTTTTCTACATCAATTATTGGTTGCCTAGCAACCGTAACACAAGCAAACCTATTTTACCAAGTGCTTAACTTGTCATTATATGTTTATCAATAATAATGGTAGTGGTCAGTGGTGACACCTGAGTTATTGAAGAAGGGCTTTTTCAGATGTTAAACAGAAAATCTTTTGATATTCTAATATCAAAAGATTTTCTGTTCTAAAAATGCTGAAAATATCTTGTCATACAGCCGTTTTTTTAGTGCCTAAAAGAAGGTCATCATGACCGATGATATAGCAAAAAAGTACTTGTTAGCATGCCGAAGAGATCCAAAGGTTGTGTGTGAAGTCGTGCAACCCGCACTTGGCCCGCGTGAACGACTAAGGCCTAATCACCCTATACGGGTAGGCTCGTGCCCTCGGTGGGGACGCTAATGAGCTTATGGTGATGTAAGTAGGAGAAGTTACGTAGCGTAACTATATATTTTTTAATGAGATATCTGACTTTCTTCTTTAATTAATCGGGACATTTGGCGTTACGATCGGGATGCATCCGCAGACCCCTGAAAATGGGGACATCCCGCGCAAACGGGACACCTGCCTACTACCCTATACGGGTAGGCTCGTGCCCCTCGGTGGGGACGTTTAATGAGCTGATGATGATGTGTTGTAATGATATTAATACATCCAAAGGCAAGGGTATACCTATATTGTATGTTGTGTTTTCGATTGTTTGAGCTTTAATGATGTGCGAGGTTTGTTTGCGATTTGTGATCGAATCCGGGTTTTGTTTCGGCCTGCAATTCTAATGATGTTTGTGTTAGATTGTTAATATCCTATTTGCGTTGAGGCCTTTTCATTTTATATCTTAAATTTATTTACATTAAATTCTGTTTAACTTTTATTTTGCTAAACTGCTTCCATGTCAGCTGTGCTTGTCGTGGCAGTTTGTAATTAAGGCATCACTACTTGTTAGTATCGCTTACGTATGTATAATGTCAATGTAATAAGTGTATGTTTTGTAAACTGTCCTAAAATAAATAAATAAATATCGTAGTATGTAAACACTAAAAAAACAAGCGTCGGTGGCTGATGGTGTATGTCCTGTATTGAGCCTGTATAGTACGCTATGCCCCCATCTTTTTCGTAGCTCTTATGTTTGCAAAAGCCTGTGCCCTGAACGATCAAGATTGGATGCTTGAAGTGATTATGCGAATTGGTAATTTAACGGGACCCAAATTGAGAGTTATTAAATTTCTTGTCTGACTGAAAATTTATAGTTCAAAACACTAAGTATGCGTTTGTTTTGTTTCAGGTAATTTCGATGAAATGGTGTCAGTGAAGGAGCAAGGTTATCAGAGGCCTAAACACCCTATATATATATATAATATATATATATATATATAACTTTTATTGGTCACAACGTACGTGTGCTATGTGATTCGTCTATGAAAACTAAACCTAAAGACACGTAAAAGTTATTTATTAACTCTAACCGCCACTGTCGGATATATCCAATTAAAACATAGATTTCCTATTGTGTCTGAAATCCCGTCTGTTAAATGATTAAGGACTTAAGTACTTCTCTCACCTACTGAAACATTTCCTAAATACAACAAAAAAGCTTGACGCCATTTAAATTTCAAATATATCACACTGAATCGTTTGTTAAAAAAATCATTTACAACCCTGTTAATTATAATTTAAAACCGCGCCATAAATCGTGATGAAGTGCCGCCATAATTTGGGTCGGACATTTTGCGATGCGACAGCGTAATGACAAAATGGCCGGCGGTGCTGTCATTAAATTAAAACAAAAGCTTGTGTGATTTATTTTTTCTCCTACGTATTACGAGTATACTAACTGATAAAACCTATCATCATCATCACTGGACATATCATCCAATGCAAACGAAGGTCTGTCCGTATGATTTCCACGACGATCGCTAGCAGCCAAAATCCATCTGATACTCGCCATGCTAACCAGGTTATCACTTCGTCTGGTTGGGGTCGGCTTACACATTTCTTTCGTAACACACCCCTGACTTATATAATAAACTTTTCATGACCAATGGTCAGGTGGACTATTACAGGTTTAGGAAATGTGTATAGCTAAAAACGTTTTATACTTGTAACCATCGTCTGATCATGCAGCATCCTCAACGAGGAGAAAAATAAGATTATCTGGGAGATGGATGAAGGACAAACATAATTGTTTATATTTTTTTGTAAATTCAAACACAAACACCCAAACTTTTACAAAGAGACACGTTTACAGAAATATTTGTACTGCACAGCGATCATACCCGGAACTTTTAGTGCAGTAACCATGTCAACCTTTACTCCACATGGTTCGTCAAGTATTTAATTAAGGAATACAACGCGATAGCAGTGTATACTGCACTTAAATTGCAAATGGTTAGATGTAACGGCATTCCAGTCACTCGATAGCCCACTTTGCTCTGCGCCCCACTTAAGAGACGTCATCTCGCATACCTTCCGTGATGCCTGGAAGCAATTATGCACCTCAAAAGCCTCCGTTAAGGCATAAAATTGTTTAGCAAGGGTTCAAGGAAGACGGCGCCCGTACTATAAACCTGCGTCGAGTAAGGTGACAATGATATGCCTATGTTGTGAAGAAGAAATTGAACCGTAAATTCTTTTGAGTAAAGTTGATAATAGTATGTATTTTAGTATAGAGTGAATGCTTGTACTGATTAGTTAAGGCTGTGTACACAACTGTTTTTGTTTCTTAATTATGATAATATGTATGAGGTCGTTGACACCTGATGACATAATATAGATATTTGAATACTGCCTTTCTTGGTTTAGGCCCAGAGGTAGCACGAAAACTACTCATTGATTCGATACATATTGTTATATGTCTAATATTAAGAATAATTATAGCATGTGAAATTTCATAATACTTCAGCGACAAAACATTGGGGAAAGAATTTCATAATTTTATATATAGCGCATAAGAATAAAAATCGGAATAGAGCGTCGGTGGCTCAATGGTGTGGACTATCACCTTCCTACCAGGAGGCCTGAGGTTCAAATCCCGACACATACCAATGTGTTTTTCGAATTTTCGAAAATATATGTACGTTATCCGACGCTCTTACGGTGAAGGAAAACATCGTGAGGAAACCTTCATGCACGCCTGCGAAAAGATTTGTAGGTTGTGTGTGAAGTCGTCCAATCCGCACTGGGCCCGCGTGGACGACTAAGGCCTGATCACCTTATACGGGTAGGCTCGTGCCCCTCGGTGGGGACGTTTAATGAGCTGGTGACATCATCATCATCAAGAATAAAAATCAATAATTTGTTTACAAAATATTTGCCTGGTTAATCATAAATAATATTGTGTGAAAAATGAATTTCAAAATTGTTTTCTGTATATCGTAGCAGACCGTATTTTGGGTACGTATGCCCTCAAAATTGTACAAATATTCAGCATCGTAGGCTTGAAAGTACGAAAAACGTTTATTATATTGTTATACATCAAAACTTTTCTCATAAAATATCATGAGCAACAAGTAGGTCTTCACTTAAACCTTAAAAAGGCCATAAATAGACTATGTATTATTTTTAAATTGTGTGCGTATTATTAGTGTAGGTATTAATTGTTCTTTCGGAGTACCCTAATGAGCCCTGTCAAACTCCAAAGTTCCTTCTTTAAAAACAGATTTAAGACGATACTTGGTTTTAAACACAAATTTCTGTTAGAGTTTTCTGACTATAACCCTCCTTTAATAATTCCAGGTGGTGTGAGGCATCAGGCAATGTTACCTTACCCGGTTACCTTATCAGAGCCACGTTAGCTACTTTTCTTCTTTAACTTATTTTGTGGCAGATATCCCGGTCCTAGGATTTCCTTAGCCAGCCTCCACCAGCCACCTTTCGCAAGTCGTCGGTCCCTCGGGCCTGACGGCGTCCCACACTTACCAAAACGCTCTCTCTACTCCAGAACTCAACTCCAACGGCCATCGATTCTGCGACATACGTGACCAGCCCACTGCCACTTTAACTGGTAATCGGGCGGGCTAAGTCGGTAGCTTTACTTACTTAGTTTATTAGTTTGATAAGTATATAGAGTTTATAACTAGTCAAACACAACCTACTCAATGTTACGACCTCTGATTATAATGACAAAAATAATAATTGAATCGCAGAACAGTTTCTCGACTACAAAGGACAGTCCCAAGAGAAGTAAGTAAACAAATAGTAAAAAAAGGAAAGTAATATTTATCTAGACTAATTAGAAAGATGTTGACTAAGAAGACATGGAACCCGGTTGGAAATAATTAAAACGTTCCAGAAATGTAACTTTGATTTATAGCATTCAACTCCGTTAATTAAAATTATTAAAATTTATTTATTC
>PQWD01004286.1:0-56491 GCA_019425675.1 Leucinodes orbonalis
AGTTGTAATCAAATTAACCCTACCTCTTGAAAGTTTTATCTCCGAATATAGCCTTAATAATAATGGATTTGTTTTCCAGTTCCAAAAAGTTGTGAGCACTTGTGGCAGTTCGCTTTTGTAATATTCAATCAGTGATTTTGAGTACTGTTCAGTAGTTGTTTCTTCCATTTGAGTTAACAAAGGTGTGCAGGAGCGTTTCTATGCCATATTGTTGAGACTGGCTGTGTGTTCGTTAGCTTGCCTTTTAAGGCGTGGTTGGACCTTTGGTTGTTTGTTATATGTATCTTCAAGTACTTTTCACTTACGAGAAGTCGCTTAACCTTTGAGGTAGGGTTTGCTGTTGTAACGTTTGCAATATTTCATCAATGAACTAATATTTGGTTTACAAATTTTAAAACTTTTTTATGTTCAAAATTGTTATTAGCTTTCACATTTATAAAACCCGTTGTTTGAAAAGAGTAACTACACGAATTACATGCCAGAGTCTTCTCGGTAAATAACAACTTAACAACCCTGCGAACCAGTGGTAGATTCATTCAAAATAACTTCTGTTTGACTATTCAAAGTTATCATTTAATGTTTTGAATAAAATTGATTTTGAGTATGATTCAACTTAATATTATTAATGATTAATTTTTTAACCCTTTGAACGCCAGTGACATTTAAACGCGTCAAAAACAAAATATTTTCAATTTTGTCTGGATTCCTGGCCTTCAACGGTTTCTATTCTTTTTTTTATAGGACTAACGTTTGCATCATTTGTAAATTGGTTTTGGCAGTGACTCCAGACGTTGGAAATCACAAGCTTAGGATTTATCGAGAGCTTCAGGGAAATCCTATTTTGCAAGTCTGTGTGTAGGAACGGTTTATTCTAATCTTCTTAACATATTTTCCGTCTATAGGTGTAGATAAGGTAGGCGGAGTAAAACACGTGTGGACTGTTCAACGTTTTGTATTCAAGTGAAGTTAATTAAAATATTGAATTGAGTGAGAATGAATGAATGTATTCATAAAATGATTAAATGACAGGAAATAGAACTTGTATTTTTGTAATATACCAATACGGTCTATGTTAACTTCGTCTTATCGCTTTAAGAAAAAAGGTGGTTTATAACTCTAACAGTAAAAGCGTGTACATTATTTCAGCTTTATAATTTTGCAGCTTTGTCTTTTTTATCTATTTAAAACTTAATGAAATTACCGGGTATAAGGGACATTATATGTTGTCTCGGTGACGGGCTCAGTGCGGCATTGGACTGTGCAATATAAAAATGTGTCAGCCCTAACGTAAGTTGAAATATAACTTTTGCAAGATCCTCGTTTCAGATATATCAACGAAACTCATAATGGTTGTACAAAAAGTCCCGGCTGTCTCTCGGGGTGTAATTAAAAAGCTCTTCCGTGAGAGTGACTTCCGAGGATGGATGTCGGCTATTTGTATGGTAACAACCCTTCTGCTACGGTTTAATTGTCAATCAATCAGGCTTTGAGGTTGCGGAATGGGTAACAACGACGCATGTCCCATTTTTTAGGGTTCCGTAGCCAAGTGGCAAAAAACGGAACCCTTATAGATTCGTCATGACTGTCTGTCTGTCCGTCCGTATGTCACACCCTTTTTTCTCCGAAACTATAAACACTACACTATTCAAACTTTGTAAGTATTTGTATCGGTAAACGCTATTAGGTTTCGTCAAGAAACTTGAAAAATAATTAATATATTTTGGGGTTCCCCATACATTGAACTGAAACTAAATTTTTTTTTTCATCGTACACCTAATTTTTGTAATTAAAAATTACATTTGTTATTTTCTTTATTCAATTAATTTATATGTGTATAAACCTGAAATGTTATATGGAACTTGCTTTGTTTTTTGAAAATAAACACATATTATTATTAATATTAATTATTGGGAGTTATCGGTAATTCTGCATTTTTTAAGTAAAAGGTGTTTAGAATCGAGCTAACGGGTCATCATATCAGTAAGACTATGGGGCATAAAAATGCGTTACCAATCCTTTAATATACAGTGTGAATTTTGAATCTTTGAGCTATAATATTATTGTTCTCATATTGTGGAATGTTTTATGGGATCCTAATACATTAGGGTTTAAAATATTTATTTTTTTGTATCAATAGATTCATATTTGGAGGATGTACTTTGAATCAGTAGTTAAAAGAAAGAAAAAAGAAATAATAAATTATTTTTATTCGGCAAGTTACGTAGGTCTTCGCGTCGACGAACCCGCGATGCCGCAGAACCGATGGCCGTTGGTGCAGACGAGTTCTGGAGTGGAGACCGCGTCTCGGCAAGCGTAGCGTAGGAGGCCCTCCGGCCCGATGGACCGATGACTTGCAAAAGGTCGCTGGTGGAGGCTGGATCAGGAAAGCGGACGACCGGGATATCTGCCGCAAAATAGGGTCTATGTCCAGCAGTGGACTGCGATAAGTTGAAGAGAGAGACTTTACTTACATGATTTGTATCGGCATAACTAATTATAACCAAACAATGTCCTGTCGGACGTCAATAATCAAGCATCCAATCAGTGTCCCGTAGCCTGCTTACTTAGTCATCAGACGTGCCTAGCCTCAATAACTTGTTGATACAGATACCGGAACTACAGACATAACAACGAACAAGACTATGAAACCAATTGAATATGGCGACGCCATTGTTCCTTTAATAATCTATCTGCGAATGAAATGTTATGATTATCTTCAAACTACTCGTTGTATAATGAAGTCTTTGTTGCGGAATTAAGATGGATGACCGGTGCACTGTACTTTGCACCTTATTGTCGTATGCTGAAGGTCTGATTAAGTGATAGTAGATAGTAATAAATAAATAAATATCCACTGACATTCACACAGCGCCATCTAGCCCCAAGTTAAGCGTGAAGCCTGTATTATGGGTACTAAACAACGGATAATAACTTATATACATTTTTTTGGAAATACATACATATTATACATAGAAAACACCCAGACCATTACAATCAGACATGTTCATGCACACAAATGTTTGTACTGCCCGGGGATCGAACCCGGAACCCTTGGTGTTGCAGTCGACCTCTCAACCGCAACACCAAATGGGTCGTCAAAGTAGTGAGTTGTTCTTTTGGCAAAACACGACGCGCCTTATAAAGAGTNTTTTGAAATAAATACATTATTATTAATATTAATTATTGGGAGTTATCGGTAATTCTGTTTTTTAAGTAAAGGTGTTTAGAATCGAGCTAACGGGTCATCATATCAGTAAGACTATGGGGCATAGAAACCTTTAATATACATTGTGAATTTTGAATCTTTGAGCTATAATATTATTGTTCTCATATTGTGGAATGTTTTATGGGATCCTAATACATTAGGGTTTAAAATATTTATTTTTTTGTATTATTAGATTCATATTTGAATCAGTAGTTAAAAGAAAGAAAAAAGAAATAATAATTATTTTTATTCGGCAAGTTACGTCAGGTCTTCGCGTCGACGAACCCGCGATGCCGCAGAACCGATGGCCGTTGGTGCAGACGAGTTCTGGAGTGGAGACCGCGTCTCGGCAAGCGTAGCGTAGGAGGCCCTCCGGCCCGATGGACCGATGACTTGCAAAAGGTCGCTGGTGGAGGCTGGATCAGGAAAGCGGACGACCGGGATATCTGCCGCAAAATAGGGTCTATGTCCAGCAGTGGACTGCGATAAGTTGAAGAGAGAGACTTTACTTACATGATTTGTATCGGCATAACTAATTATAACCAAACAATGTCCTGTCGGACGTCAATAATCAAGCATCCAATCAGTGTCCCGTAGCCTGCTTACTTAGTCATCAGACGTGCCTAGCCTCAATAACTTGTTGATACAGATACGGAACCAATTGATATGGCGACGCCATTGTTCCTTTAATAATCTATCTGCGAAATGTTATGATTATCTTCAAACTACTCGTTGTATAATGAAGTCTTTGTTGCGGAATTAAGATGGATGACCGGGCACTGTACATTGCACCTTATTGTCGTATGCTGAAGGTCTGATTTAGTGATAGTGATAGATGTAATAAATAATAAATATCCACTGCATTCACAGCGCCATCTAGCCCAAGTTAAGCGTGAAGCCTGTATTATGGGTACTAAAAACGGATAATACTTAATACATTTTTTTGGAATACATACATATTATACATAGAAAACACCCAGACCATTACAATCAGACATGTTCATGCACACAAATGTTTGTACTGCCCGGGGATCGAACCCGGAACCCTTGGTGTTGCAGTCGACCTCTCAACCGCAACACCAAATGGGTCGTCAAAGTAGTGAGTTGTTCTTTTGGCAAAACACGACGCGCCTTATAAAGAGTGTACTACTGTAACCTCTGTCTTCTTAAGTTGATCATCATGATCAGCTCATTAAACGTCCCCACCGAGGGGCACCAGCCTGCCCGTATAGGGTGCTTAGGCCTTAGTCGTCCACGCGGGCCCAGTGCGGATTGGCCGACTTCACACACAGCCTATGAATCTCTTCGTAAGCGTACGCAGGTTTCCTCACGATGTTTTCCTTCACCGTAAGAGCGTCGGAATAAAGCACATACACTTCCGGAAAATCGAAAATATATTGGTACGTCGCGGGATTTGAACGTGCATTCTCCAGATCGGAAGGCAACAGTCCACACCAATGAGCCACCGACGCTGATGATAGCTTTTTAAAGCTAGATTAAAAAATCATTTGTTGCAAACACACAGTCAAAGTAATTTACAATAATTTAAAACATAATTGAGGCGGTCTTATCGCTTGTAGTGATTTCTTCCAGACAATCTCACAAACAGAAAGAACGAAAGAAGAAATGTTTATTTGGTGGTAATTAAAGTGTTTACTTACACGTTTGTCCTTAAAATAATATACAAAAATTTAATGCTAAATGGTGGCCACTAAGCTAATGTCAAAACAGTTTTGTCAAGGCGGTGGTTTGCAGTGGAACCAATATATTACAGAAAATAAACTAGGAAGGACAAGAATAGGTTACCTATAATACGTGCATAATTATAGTAACTGCATAAATATATATGTAATAATTTTAAGTATATTATTTACATCATCATCAGCTCATTAAACGTCCCCACCGAGGGGCACGAGCCTACCCGTATAGGGTGCTTAGGCCTTAGTCGTCCACGCGGGCCCAGTGCGGATTGGACGACTTCACACAACCTTTGAATCTCTTCGCAGGCGTGCATGAAGTTTTCCTCACGATGTTTTCCTTCACCGTAAGAGCGTCGGATAACGTACATATAATTTGGAAAATTCTAAAACACATTGGTACATGGCGGGATTTGAACCTCAGCCCTCCCGGTAGTATTGAGCCTCCGACGCATAATCAATATATGTATATTGTCAAAGTAGTAAGTGTATGTCTTGTTAACTGTCCTAAATAAATAAATACATTGTAATAAAGCCACTTTGGTTAATGAAATTTTCCCTATACGAAGTAAATGACCATGAAAACCAACACTATCATGTCTGCCCAAAATCTAAACAAAAGAAAAGCTCAAGCGCCAGTTTTAACCAGTTTGAACAAGAAAATGCCTCTTTTCAAGACGGATTAATTACGGATTCCACCCCGACCCGCCCCCTGGTGGCCGATTGAAAGCCCCCGAAGGTTTTTAATTTGCCTTTTCGTCCATATATCGGGTTGTGTTGGAGCGTTTGTAAAGGAAAAATCTTTTGTTTTAATGATTTTTTTTTCAACATAGTAAAAGCTTGCCTTTTGAAACACATTCGTCACTGTGACAAAACACATGACGCCATTATTTGAATTCGAACAATATTTTGGATGATTGAAATTTCAACGTAATTCTATTCAACCTATCGCAGTCCACTGATGGACTTAGGTCTCCCCCATTTTGCGCCAGATATCCCAGTCCTCCGCTTTTCTCATCCAGCTTCCACCAGCGACCTTTCGCAAGTCAGCGGTCCATCGGGCCGGAGGGCGTCCTACGTTACGCTTGCCGAGACGCTACGTAATATTCGTTAAAAATATATGAGTTCAATGACAGTTTGATAGTAAACGGTAACGGAGTTTAACATTCCTAGAATATTATTTTTAAGGAAATCCAAAATAAATATTTTTAAATTAATATATATATTAGGAAATACAAAAAGAAGCCATTTTAATTAAATAACAATTGTTACAGATATAAAAAAAGATTCAGAGGTATTGAAATACAATAGACTTCACAGCTTCACCGGAAACAATTTAATGGATAATTAAAACAGTCTCAAAAACGATATTGAGTGTACTGTGATGTAATAATGTATATTAAATAACTTACATCATCATCATCATTTCAACCTAGAAAGTCCATTGCTGAACGAAGGCCTCCCCTAATGATTTCCACGCGGACCGATCCCTTGCAGTTGCAGCCATCTGCTACCCGCCACCTTATCCAGGTCATCAGTCTCCATCTGGTTGGGGGTCGGCCTACGCTTCGTTTTCAGGTACGCGGACGCCGATCAAGAACCTTTCCGCCCCATCGGCCATCGGTTCTATGCACTATGTGCCCTGCCCACTGCCACTTCAACTTGCTTATCCTGTGGGCTATATCGGTCACTCTAGTTCTACGGATATCCGTGTTCCGGATCTTATCGCGTAGGGAAACACCTAACATAGCCCTTTCCATAGCACGTTAAGCAACTTTGAGCTTAACACACACTGGTCAAAGACTTTCGCCTTGAGACACTGAGGTATTTTGGATGAAAAGATCTCCCTTAAATAAATAACTACTCTCTACACTCTAACTTATGCCTATGTGAGGTTGTCTACTACACTCACTACAACATATAAAGTCAGTAGCGAAATCAGAAGCACCGGTTTATGTTGTACGGCTTAGAAACACACACATGGTTTCAGCGATTTGGTTTGTCAATTAGCTGACTCTAAAATTGTTATATAATATCCACTGAATAAATATTTACTGACACTCACACAGCGCCATCTAGCCCCAAGTTAGGCGTGAAGCCTGTGTTATGGGTACTAAACAACGGATAAACATACTTATTTTTTTTTTCTGTAAATACATACATATTATAGAAAACACCCAGACCATTACAAACCATTCATGCACACAAATGTTTGTACTGCCCGTGGATCGAACCCGGAACCCTTGGTGTTGCAGTCGACGTCTCAACTGCAACACCAAATGGGTCGTCAAAGCAATATTTTCTAAAATTGCACTCCGACCATTTGTCTGGTTCTAGTTTCTAAACTAACCGGAATGCATTAAATCACGACCGGCATATATATGCATAACCTGATAATGCTAGCTGCACCCGGTTTTATCCGGTCATAGCCGGTTTGGAGTCTGACTCGATCCGGAATTTTCCGGATTAGGAACCGGCTTGTGGCTGAAAGAGATGCTGCCCGGATTATTCGTTATTAACTAGTAAGTGCCGAGGAGTAAGCGCTTTAATGTGAATGGTTTTTACTGGTTTAGCATAGGAACGTATAGAATTTAAGGGTTTTCCCGGATTTTTGTATTTTAAAGTATGATGTATCTAGAAAGAAGTTTAGGTGATCTGTGGATCATGACCGATTTGGTATAATCAAAGTCAAAGTCAAAAACATTTATTTCAAATTAGGCTTACAAAAAGCACTTATGAACGTCAAGAAATATACAAAAATATAATAAAAAACGATTTAAATACTAAACTAAAAATATGAGTTTTGATGCTTTGAAAAAAAAAGCGCTTTAGTTCATAATTCAGGTTGAGAAGTCGCCTACTACTCAAGGGTTCGACCCCGTGTAGTACAAACATTTGTGTGCATGGACATGTCTGTTTTATAGGTCTAGGAGTTTCTTCTTTTCTTTTTAATGAATACAACGTAGAATAAAAACAAAATTTTCAAAAAGTGGCTTGCACAGAGATTTTGAGTAGGGTATGCAAAGTGAGTGACACTTATCGCAAAAACAATATATCATTTTCATTTTTGTCAAATGGAGTGCCGTTGATGACAGCAGTGATCTGCTGTCATCAACGGCACTCCATACGCCTGGACGCACAGGGTATGCACTGCTTATTTGCATGTATGGAGTACACACCACTGTAAAAAGTATATAAGTAGGTAAGTTTATGTTTGTTTAGAACCCATATTAGGTTCTCCTCCTTCCTTCAATTGAGGTCATTATGGTGCTTTGTTTCTGTAGATATAAATTATCGTTATTTTATTTATCTTTTTTAAAGGGGCTAACCACAGATTTCCCAATACAGGAGATGGGGCAAGCCGCGTTTAAAGTGCGACAACTGTAAGCTCAACGAGCATACACTGGCTACCAGTTTACGCTCTGTGAGACGAGTCAAGACGCACGAATATTAGAAGAAATTCCGTTTTTTTCCAAAATGCCATCCTGTGCAATTGTAACATGCTATCATCGCAAAGAATCAGTAAATTTACCAAGAAATATAATAACTTTTCACAGGTAAGAACCGAAAAGAAATTGCGACACTGGGACTGCCTATAAACTTGGCGGCTTGTCCAGTCTAATGTATATTCTGATGTCTGTGGGGCTAACGGTTGGTAAAGTACATGTACATTTGTATAATACAAGAGAGCATTTCAATGCGTTGCCGGAACTTTTCATGGGAAAAAGTTTTTTGAAGACAATATATAAGTCACAGTCCTTTTGCTTTAGAAAATACGTGAAAAAAATGCGCAGTGAAATATTTACCGTATTCCAGGAAATTTCAGTCTAAGTTTTAGTGATGTTAGTCCATTTTGTCGTAAATCCGGCACCCGGTCGGATCCGGACATGGACAATTTCCGCTCCAGTGTCCGGAATCTATCGTTTTGAACGAGAAATATAGTTTCTATTCGACTAACTGCTCAGCAGGTTATTTTTCGTCTGGTTATTCAGTTACGGGTAGCCTGGTTAGATAACCCTGAGCTGGCATAGGTATAATTAATAGAAAATTTGAAACCGTAAATATCTCTTTTACTAAATTAAATGATTTAAATTGAGACTATTTGCAGGGCACAATCTAAAACACGTCGCATATCTCAAGTCACTGTGTATTTTCGAATGTTTAATCCGAAAATTTCTTAATTCAAAGCCCTAATATCGCTTATTTTAATATGCGCCAATTTCATCTTTATTGTGTCGTTATAGTTATATAAAGTTATATGTCAACTGCCAAACAATTGTCAAAAGAGTAATAGAATACCAATTTAGACATTCAACTAACAAATGAGTCAGAATAAATAGTTCTTTGAAACGGGTAAGTTCGTGCCCCTCGGTGCACGGACGTATAATGAGTTGATGATGATGAAACAGTTCTTGACATGCCATTAAAACACGATAATGTGTTTGCATGCTTAAAACAGTATTTCGTTTACTTTATTTTTGATTAAGAGTAAATAGGATAGTGAAAATCGATATAATACTGTTGAAAACAGTACAGTTGACAACCCCAGTCACAACCTACGATGGATGTAATTACTAGAACTAATTTGTTGAGTTTTATTCACAAAAATCCTATTTTTGAAAACTATCCAAGCTGTACTGACTATTTGTAAAAATGTTTCCTAAGCTGTGTTATTGCTTCCTAACGGTCGGGTTTAGTGTGTGCTTATCGAAGTGATGGGAAACAAACCGAATATTATCGATGTTGAAGAAAATTGATACTAACTCAATGTGTAATGCCTTAGTATGTTTTTGGATAACAGTTATCTCTTTTTAAATAATTCGACTGTCTTTCATCATCATCAGCTCATGTTTGAGTCTCTTCGTAGGCCTGCGCAAGTTTCCATACGATGTTTTCCTTCACCGTGAGAGCGTCGGATAGACGTACACATAATTTCGAATATTACGAACCTGGGCCCTTCATATCGGAAGGCAACAGTCAACAACTAATGAGCCACCGACACTCTTCTACTAAGTCGATAAATAATCATAGAGTTAATAAGAATGAAGAAACATTNTTTTGAGAAGTTTGTCACTTCGAATCAAGAGCTTAAATAATGACTGTGACTTACTTCGTTCACAATATGAATATTAGTTAAAAAACTGATTTTTTTTGTGTAAATTACACGAATTTAAGAGCGTCGGTGGCTCAGTGGTGTGGACTGTCGCCTTCCTACCGGGAGGGCTGAGGTTCAAATCCCGACACGTACCAATGTATTTTCGAATTTTCGAAAGTATATGTACGTTATCCGACGCTCTTACGGTGAAGGAAAACATCATGAGGAAACCTTCATGCACGCCTGCGAAGAGATTCGAAGGTTGTGTGTGAAGTCGTCCAATCCGCAATGGGCCCGCGTGGACGACTAAGGCCTAATCACCGTATACGGGTAGGCTCGTGCCCCTCGGTGGGGACGTTTAATGAGCTGATGATGACACAAATTTAAAAAACAGATATTAGCGATGACGTGCACAAAGATTATGAGAAGAGTATGCAAAGTGAGTGCCACTACTCGCAAAATCAATAAAATGATTTACATTTTTGACAAATTGAGTGCTGTTGATGACAACAGATGGTTTCAAATCTGTACAGGGAAATAAGCCAATAAATCATCAAAATGATTAAAATGTTTTAATTATTGAAATGTTGGCGATTTTCCGGGTTTGGACGCACAGGGTATAAATAATTATAATAAATAAATACCCACTGACATTCACACAGCGCCATCTAGCCCCAAGTTAAGCGTGAAGCCTGTATTATGGGTACTAAACAACGGATAAACTTACTTAAATTTTTTTTTTCGTAAATACATACATATTAATAAATAAAATAAATAATTAATATCATATAAGTTAAGCGTGAAGCCTGTATTATGGGTACTAAACAACGGAAAAACATACTTATATACATTTTTTTGTAAATACATACATATTTCTTGCCACGAACGACGAAATTGTGGAATCAGTTGCTGCCGGAGATATTCCCTGAGCGATACGACCTGGCGACCTTCAAAAAAAGAGCGTATTCCCTGCTGAAAGGCCGGCAACGCATTTCAGTGCCCTCTGTGTGTGCTGTCGCTGCATTCGGAACACTTTTTTCGATTGTTTTGAGAGCATATCACGAATCCATACTTTTTTATATCATTGCATATATGTAGTGCATATACCATATAAGATCCAATTAGCCGGGACCAATGGCTTAACGTGCCTTTCAAAGCACGGAGCGACATGAAATAATATTTTTCGGTCATCCATCCAAAGAGCAACCATTGGGTTAGATGCTTTATTAGTGCGTTTGTCAGCGGAACGAGCCGCTACGCCATCAAGCCTTGAGATAACTTCCTAGAAATTGCGAGTTGAAGCATTATTCAATATGCCATCGATTATTCCAAGTCACCTAAATTATGCCTCAGCACGCACTTGCATAATTTTCTTAAATACATATTATTTTAGTATGACTATCATCTACCCGTAAAGCCATGTTAATTCTGTATTATAATTTGGAATTCAAATGCTATATTAGCATACTGCTTTTATTGGACAGTGCACAATCACATGATTGAAAAGAAAATTGATTCCATTTACAGAGGGCATAAAAAGGAAAGAATAATTCTGTATCAAGTGTTTATTCGGTGCACCAGATTTACAAATACAATCAAAATTTATAAATTAATAAAACAGAAGTAACTTGGCATCTTATGATGGTAGCTAATACCTGAGTTTGAAATTCGTGTAATTAACACAAAATATAATTTCCAGTTTTTAATATTAATATCTTGAACAGAATGAGTCTTTTTAAGCCATAAGTGAGTAGGACGGTCAGTGCGCTTACCTGGTGGTAAGTGATATGTCTGACCGTGATAGAAGATATGTTTAAGGAAATCAATAACAGAAGGTAGTCATTATTTTTTCGTCAGCACCGCGCCCGCCACCCGAGACATCAGCTATAGGTCTCTTATACCCGGTAATTTTACTAGCTACAGTGCCCTCATCCCGAAACACACAAGTGCAAAACACTGGTATTTCACAGGACGATATCAGAACTGCGGTGGTACGCGCTTTTTTACATGTATCAAATTCATTTTCTCTTATTTACTTTGGTATTTAATTTTTTATTGTATTTTATGTATTCTTTTTAATGTTCATTGCTTGTATTGCTTTTTGTAAGGCTCTCTCTTCAACCTATTGCAGTCCACTGCTGGACATAGGTCTCCCCCATTTTGCGCCAGACATCCCGGTTCTCCGCCTTTCTCATCCAGCTTCCACCAGCGACCTTTCGCAAGTCGTCGGTCCATCGGGCGCCGGAGGGCGTCCTACGCTACGCTTGCCAAGACGCGGTCTCCACTCCAGAACTTGTCTGCTCCAACGGCCATCGGTTCTGCGACATACGTGACCAGCCCACTGCCACTTCAACTTGCGGATCTGGCGGGCTATGTCGGTTACTTTAGTTCTCTTACGAATTAAATCATTTCTAATCTTATCCCTAAGAGAGACTCCAAGCAGAGCTCGCTCCATTGCGCGTTGAGTGACTTTGAACTTGTAAGCCTAATTTGAATAAATGGATTTTGACTTTGATTTTGTACCTACCTAGACGACAAAGTACCTAGTCTACCACCTAATCAAATTGCCAGTAACCATTAATGGTACTGTTTACTGGATATCCTTAAAATGGCGTATCGGTCCCGGGGGAAATTAGATCACCTTCCTACCTAATATAGCCTGAAAAGCTTGAAATTGAATGGTACTGACATCTGATAACACATTTTCAGTGTACCAAAAACAAAAGAAAAATATGCCGATGTTTTTGATTCTCGAACCTTATTTTAAATCGAAATATTGTATAGTATAGGTACATATTGTTTAAAACACGGGAAAAATGCAAGTATGCTAACTCACTATTGGGCTAAATTAGTGTCCGACCGAAGGTCTATTTTCGGCCGAAGCCGAAGCCGATTAATCGGCAATCGCCACAATCTTCGGCAGAAGCCGAAGCCGAAGGTTTATAAGCTCTTAGTAATTTTGTTCAATATTGTCTACAAGCTACAATTAATGTTATAGATTATTTCAAAACTTCAATATATTGACTGTCTCATATGGAAGTGGGTTCAAAGATGATAAAAAAAGTTTGTGATTTATTCGTAAAAAAATAATCATTTATTTATTAAGTTATTTATAAATCACAATCAGACCAATCAATCAGTCTTTGTTTACTCGACAAAGCCGAAACTAGACTAATAAATAAAATGAACAAACACCAATTTCTTAATAAATAATTAAATGTTGGTCAATTAAATGCACAGTTTAGTCTGTCGTCTGCACGTCTTTCGTAACAGTTCGTTCAATCCCGACGGTTGCTCGGATCTTCGGCGAAACCTTCGGCTTCGGCCGGGTTTTGGGCCGAAGCCGAAGGTTTCGCCTTTTGGCCGAAGGTGGCCGAAGCCGAAGCTTCGGTCGGACACTAGGCTAAATGATATTTTTTCATTTATTATATGAATAAAAATGGTGACGGATTTGACCTTAACTTGTCATAAGTACTAAAAAAAAAGGCATTGGCGGCAATATAAATAATATGGAGTAACATGACACTTCTTTTCTTTTTTTAAATAGGTTATATTCATTTAATTTGTCTTTGGTCATTTCAAATTATCATTTCAGGTTCAATTCGAATTTAGAATATAGTCCACGGGTTTTGCGTCAGATTACCGGCGCAGGCAATGTTTTGCATCCCTTTACACGGTGGCGCCGCCTATCGGGCCCGCGGGAAATTACGCCCTCTATAACAATATGGACAGAGTTGCCGTATTGGTGAATAGTGCTTACGTCTGCTCACAATTCGGCTGGCCATGAAAATGGCGGCATATGCCTATATTTCCAAATTGCATGCAAATTAAGTTTAGTCAAGTTTTGTAAGGTAGACTCGGTTTTGTTGAACTTTTCTTGGAATGGTAGTCGTAGCCAGTCACTTATCTGTATTGGATCTGCGTGGCGGATTAACTTATGGCCCCATTTTCCTATAGCGATGTTGTTTTGCCATGCAGTGGGTCAATTGATCTAACCATATAAAGGCTGGACTATCCCTTCACCCGCAATACATTTGGTCACTTTTTTATTCATGATGGGCTTGCTCTTGAGTACAGACTATCCTAGTGCAAGTGCGTGCTCTAAGATGGAGCGAGCTTGCCCAAAAAGCCTGATTATGTGTTTTGTAGCTGATCCAGTGAATTTTTTTTCGCTTTAGAGGCAATAAATAAACAAATTCAGGATTTAAGTTCAACTGCTTATTATTATTTACTGGGTTGCAGTTTTCAATTTGATACAGAACGCTTTGTGCCGTTGAAAAGGAGCATAAAAAATACATAAATATCCTACATCCGTTTTCTGGTTAGTCCCTAAGTATTACCAAATTCTATTTGCTAAATTTCATCCAAATCGGTTCAGGCATTCCCGAGTTAAAAATAGGGAAACTAACATGACTTCCATTTGTATATATCGATAGATGTGTTGATAGCGTCTCTCACAAGGCGTTTAGCGCTAACTTTGTTTTAATTACAAGAACTGATCCCCCAGCGCCCATTTACCAGACCTATTTAAAATTCACCCATATCCGAATCGAAACAAAGTTACATCGCTTCCGCAACACGATGAGATTGCAAAATCGCAATTAATCGGATCGAAACTTTCGCTGGGAAGCAGGGCTGTGGTGGCGTCTAATGTTTTTTTGATTGCTGTTTTAGAAAATCTAACATATATAGGTTATTGGCAGACACCGGGTCGTTTTTCTCCCAAACATATACTAGGTGACCTAGCCTCCTGTAAAGCCTTAATCCGAAGCTTGACTCCTCTATGCTGATTGTGTAAATTTTTAGGCTGAGAGCCATCTTCGCTTGCCGCTTTTCCGGTAAAGCTGCCAAGGCCATTATTATTATTGGTTAGTGGTGCTTTGCGAGTACTAGAGTGGAGACTGCTTCTTCGCAAGAGTAGCGTAGGACGCCATAACCGATGACTTACGAAAGGTCGCTGGTGGAGGCTAGATGCGAAAAGCGGAGGACGATATCTGGCGCAAAATGGGGAGACCAATGTCTAGCAGTGGACTGCGATAGGTTGAATGAAGCGAGGCGCACTGCGACCTTTAAGATCTATTGTGACTCGCTCCCATTTACAGTTTTTTAGGGGAATTAGAATTTCCAGAAATTTCAAGTTTTTGCCCAGTTATAGACGGCATATCATTTGGACACAAGTAATGGTCACCCGCGGCCAACAGCTAAAAGTGCAACCAAAAAAGTCCTCTCATTCGAGTCATTGCTTTTTCTCTCTTCAACCTATTGCAGTGCACTGCTGGACATAGGTCTCCCCCATTTTGCGCCAGACATCCCGATCCTCCGCTTTTCTCATCCAGCTTCCACCAGCGACGTTTCGCAAGTCGTCGGTCCATCGGGCCGGATTGCCTTTTAACATACATTAATTCTAGTGAAAGCTTTTGTATCGTTTGTACGAATTTCCGGATTCCTCAAATGATCTTTTAAATTCTGAATGAAGGACCGACCCTTATCAATAATGATCAATAGACAAAGACAAAGGGGCCATAGAGTTTTCAACTGTAACAAGGGAATCTGTCAAATGCGCGTCTCTCCTACGTTTCCTGGTCCCATTAATTTGTCAGGTGTGATCAGACGAAATTGTTGGCCTTAACATAACTATGAGTATCACTACATAGTATAAAACAAAGTCGCTTTATTTGTCCCCATGTCCCTATGTGCTTAAACCTTAAAAACTACGCAACGAGAAGACTTTGTCCAGCAGTCGACTGCGATAGGTTGAAGAGAAAATAAGAGCCCACTAATTTAGGAAAAGTACTATTCACAAAACAAAATTATATTTTGTTATATTTCTTGTTTTGTGAACAGCATCACTACTTAGTATAATACTAAGTCGCTTTTTTGTCCCTATGTCTCTATGTCCTTACATCCCTATGTACGCTAAAATCTTTAAAATTATGCGACGGATGTCGATGCGTTTTTTTAATAGATGGAGTTATTCAAGAGGAAGTTTATATGTGTAATCATAAACATCCATTAAATAGTGATATTTTTTAAGGGTAAATGTTATTTTTGAGTTTTCTAATGTGATATTGTAAATAATTACATTTTTTTCGTTTACATTGCAAACGCAGGCTGAACCCTACAAGGTTTATCAAAATAATGTACTGGGTATTGGTAACAATAAAAAGGTCTACATCTTCTGTAGAAAATACATTTTTCTTTTGTAGATATCCCACATTATTTTTTTTGTAATTTCCTTTTTACGACAAAATTTGGCCAATTTTTAAAATGATTTAAACCAACCCCTATCCAAATAAATACCTTAAATACATTATCGATTTCATATATATCTATATGGCCCTTTACAGCTTGTAATTTTGATGAATATTTTCAAAGATATAAATAAAAATTAAAAATAAATAAATAAAGCTCACGCCTTGGTCCCAGAAGGGTAGGCAGAGATGATGAAACGCCACTTTGCACGGTCCTGACATACTTCCCTAGCTTCAATCACATCCATCAATCTTTTCATACAAGCTCTTTATTCTCTTACTTGGGACCCCAGCCTTCTTAAGGACTTGACCAATTTGGTCAAGGTAAGTCCTTCTGGGTCGTCCCCTGCTCGTGTATCCTTCCACATTCGCACTCAATAATTCAAAGATATTAAAGATTGAAAAATTGCGGTAAGTAGCGTTTGCGGCGGTACCCGTCAACCGGGTAGGCGGGAGCGTGGATATTACGAATATCACCATTGCACCCGTGCGAAGCATGTGCGGATCGCTAGTTAGGAACTAAAATTCAAAAACTTTAAATTAGCAATTAAAAGTTTTTAAATTACACCATTGTAAAAAAACTTATGGCAGCCCTCAGCAGCTCAGTCAGCGTATCAATAGAGCCACCTAATTAAAAAGCTATTTGAACAGATCGGGATCATTTGAACGCGTTTACTGAATCGCCATTTTCAGCTGGAAATGTTCAGTCGGAGCACGGATAGAGGAATGCTGATTGCAACCATTAACTGTCTAGTTATTAAACTAGAACATACAGTATCTAATATTTATCAATGATATTCTGTATATATAAAGGTAGATACGCCATCCGTGCCTCAAAAACGAACCGCCGAAGAGAGAACAGTTTGCACTCTTTTGTTTAGGTAAATGTACGCTCACTCGAAATATGTGTATGTGTGCTGTCATTGCATTCGGAACACTTTTTTCACGAATCCATACTTTTTTACATCATTAACTTTTAGAGTGCCATAGTCATAATATAGCCCTTTTCAGTGGCGTGCACAAAGATTGAGCAGGGTACACAAAGTGAATTATATGAATATCAAATACATAAATTTGAATTCTTGTTCTCGGGAAATGAGTACTGTTGTAGACTACAGATCGCGTATCATTTAAAATATCTTCTAAGGAGAGATCTTATATGATCAGGTTTGGCGGGTATGCATTGCTTATTTGCACATATGGAGTGCACACCACTGGCCCTTTTAGTTTTGTAATTTTCGTCTATCCGTCGGTCCTAAGAGTCGGCGGCTCATTGGACTGTTCAAACCCCGCCACCACGTACCAATGTCTTTCGAATTTTCGAAATATATGTACTTTATCCGACGCTCTTACGGTGGAGGAAAACATCGCGAGGAATCCTACGTCTACGAAGAGATTCAACGTGATTCAAAGGTTATGCGTGAAGTCGGCCAATCCGCACTGGGCCCTGGTGTACTATTAAGGCACACACACTTTATGCGTAGGCTCGTGCTCCTCGGTGAGGACGTTTAATGAGCTGAGATGATGACGAAAATAGTTATATGCTGCATAGGAAAGACATGTGATCACTGATCATTGAATAATCATTTGTCATTTGTATATTTTTTGTTTAAAGGAAAAAATACAATTACGTTCTATTATTTTATCCTACAAGGATAATATAAATAAATAAATATCCACTGACATTCACACAGCGCCATCTAGCCCCAAGTTAAGCGTGAAGCCATTATTATGGGTACTAAACAACGGATAAACATACTTAAATATTTTTTTTGTAAATACATACATATTATACATAGAAAACACCCAGACCATTACGAACAGACATGTTCATGCGCACATAAAGCTTTTAGCATCTCCATATCAATCGTACAACCTCCCCCAGGTACACACATGATCCTTCATTACGCGAGACGGTCGCCATGGTGATCCATGTTAATGCGTCTCATCAATTATTATTCGCTAATTAAGATTGATCAATATGGCTAAAAGCCCATTAGTGAAGCCCACCTGTGTTGTATCGATCAAGTGTACTCGCAGTCGCTTGTAACCTGTTTGCTTCATGGTCCTGTGATTTTCGCAACAAATTTGTAATATACTGTTAAATATAAATACTTTTTAAAATAGAAAATTATGGTAAAAATGCAAACCAATGAAATCAAATGGGGGAGACTTATGTCCAGCAGTGGACTGCGATAGGTTGAACAGAGATAGCAAATTACCGGTGGTGCGATTATTTTTTGTGTTTTTTTGTAAATTTTATTTTTGTTATAGTTCTATTAACTTAGGATAAGTTAATATTGTTACTAACAAAAAAATGTCTTGTTACTTAAAATAAATAAGAGACCTAACTTCTATCGTCGTAGGTGACGGATGCAGGTATTAACGGAAACAATGACATTTACTGTTATTAATTTTCTTCAACTGCATCTGTCATGGTCAGGCGTATCACTTACCACCAGGTGAGCGAGCTGACCGTGTCTAATAAAATTACGAATTAATGTACACATGCTATTCATATTATAATCTGTAATTGAAGTAAACACAAGATGATTGATCTTTGTGCATTTTAAGAATGTATTTGGGTTGTTCATGTGCCTATGGGTACTTACTAAACAATGTATAAACTTGTTTTTTAAAAAGATACATATTATTCATAGAAAACACCCACACCAATACGAACAGACATGTTCATGCACAAAAACGTTTGTACTGGCGATCGAACCTGGTACCCTCGGTGTAATAGCAGACGTGTCAACCATTACACCAAATGGGTTGTCAAAAAGTTATACCTAAGTAAAATAAAAATATACTCGTAAAATAAAATTGAGCATTATTTCGATATTAGGAATGTTTTTGGGCCTATAATTTTCAATAATCTTAAGTGCCTTCAGATCCAAATAACGAATCCTTAGAAGCCCACCAGCTGGAACATAATCCTTTATTCTATTGTTAAGGCAAACATCGATTTTGAAAGACATCGTGCCAGTAAAACAAAAGACAAGGCTGAGGTTACTAGGTCGAGGGCCATTCAGCCCTCTGGGACAATACGTTCTGATGTTCCGTGCGCAATGGAACATTTCCACTATGTCGCTATTTGTCAGTTCCAATAGACAGTGGTGTGTCACTCCATACATGCAAAGAAGGAGTGCATACCCTGTGCGTCCCGACAAACGAAAATCGCCAACATATTAAATGATTCCCACCTATGTGCCTATTTTCCCTCTACAGATTCTAAACCATAGGCGTTCGTTGGTTGTCCTGTTCACTTTATAACATAAAAGACTTGTTGTACACTACTTCAAGATACCATTATTCAGTTACTCAGTGGAAATCTACCTCCCGAACCAGTGGTAGCTTCATTTGACATTCATAAGTGTTCTGTAAGGACCTAAACTGAATAAACACTTCATTTTCATTAGCCAGCTTCATATCCTTGATTTTTATGTTATAATTCTACAGGACGGTCTGGACGCTCACCTGATGGTAAGCGATACGCCTGACCATGACATCGCAGCATTGAAGGAGACCATCAACTGATAGTTATTATCCCTATCAATGCCGCACTGCAACCGTCACCCGAGACAACAGATGTTAGGTCTCTTATACCCGGTAATTTTACTAGCTATAGTGCCCTCATCCCGAAACACACCTGTTTCACGGGACGATATCTGGCACTGCGGAGGTACCTACCTAGACAACTCAGTATCGAGTCTACCATCTAGTATACGATTGTATGAATTACTCTTTATTCACAAATAGTACTTACAAAATACTCCATGAAACCAGTTCTAGAATTTATGCACAGCTCTTTATTCAAGAATGCCGTAAAGATTAGGCTGGCACGGCTTAGGGTTGTCTGTGCTAATCCGCGAGTGAGAAATTGCTACAGGCCTTTGCGATATTCGCGCTTTGGATACGAGGAAGTTAGTACTGACAGCAATATAAGTTTGGTGTACTGAGATTAAGAGCGTCGGTGGCTCAATGGTGTCGCCTTCCGGTCGGGAGGGCGCAGGTTCAAATCCCGCCACGTACTAATGTATTTTCGAAAATATATGTACCTTATCCGACGCTCTTACGGTGAAGGAAAACATCGTGAGGAATGTTTAATGTGCTGATGATGATGAATGAGATGATGATAAATGAAGAATCATCATCATCACATCAGCTCATTATATGTCCCCACCGATGAGCACATGCCTTCACGTATAAGGTGTATAAGGCCTTAGTAGTCCACGCGGGCCGAGTGCGGATTGACCGACTTCACGCACAACTTTGAATCTCTACCTATTATTTTTCTGATAACATGTTATTCTCTTTTTTATTCTTCTGATAAAAAGAAATTAACGTTACATAAAAGTAAGGTTACTATCTGTTACTTGTAGCATGTATTCGGTACAACACACGATTGCCCTCAAACGAAGTTATTGTAGACATTGCTATAAGCCCTTGGAAGGTTCGATTCGCGAAGGGTCCCCAGGGCGATCCCGCTATAAATACCGAAACGACTTCATCTGTACCCGTCAAGGGCTTTTTCACCTTATTGACGGGGAAACATGCTCCTCGATAGGGCGGGCAGCATTTTCTAATACATTACTTACATTAAAAAGGTTGGGCGCGAAGTCGACCAATGCGCACTGGGTCTGTTGGATGACTAAGGTCTTTACATCATTTACGGGTGGCGACGTTTATGAGCTGATGATGATGATGACTTACCGCCATAACTTAGCTGCGCGGGAAGACCTGTGCTCTGCATTATGACGTTATAGGCTGGTGATGATGCGGCCGAAGATGAATCATGCCTATCTAGAAACAGACTGTTCACTCTGTTCTGTTATGCACATTTGTGTCTCGGGATGAGGGCACTGTAGCTAGTGAAATTACCGGGTATAAGAGACCTAACATCTGTTGTCTCGGGTGACGGGCGCAGTGCGGCGTTGATGGAGGATAATAACTGTCTATCAGTTGTTGGTCTCCTTTAATGCCGCTCTGTCATGGTCTGCGTATCACTTACCATCAGGTGAGCGTCCAGACCGCCCTGTACACTTATAAAATAAAAAAAGCCTTTAAGATGTCCAGATCGTAGTAATCGGGGAACACGCTTGCAGGCAAAGAGTTCCACTTTGCCGTACGCATTATAAATGTTAAAAGAAAACGTTTGATTTGGATGAATGGTAAATTCACGATATAAGGGTGGAACGCACGCCCACGTCTCGTGTCCCGACGACGGAATGGGAATAATGATTACTTTTTTGCAATACAAATCTATGATAACCATGTGCGTATTTATTTATTTATTTAACAATTTATGCACACACAGAAAAGACAAAACACAATAAACATGGAAAAGTACGTACAAAGGCACAGCTTATTTCACAATGAAATGTATGATGTTAAATCAAATCCAATCCAAGTATTTCAATCATTCGTTTCAAAAGTAATATTATTTCTATCTTAGCTTGCTAACTTTAATTGCATAATTCCCCAGTTTTCTTCGCTGCCAGTAAGTCCTCAACTATCCTAGATTTCAAAGAAAGTATAAGTTTACTTTTATGTGTTTCTAAGAAGCTTTATATTGCGCATAAAACGGCAGCCACCGTCTTTCATATTAAGTCTTCTTTTTAATCTAGATTTTGCAATTTTATATTATCTGTTCATATCTTAGTAACTAGCTTTCAATTTGATTCTTTTATGTTATTAACCCATTAACCGTCAGGATTCCAGACACAATAGAAAATCCATTGTTTTTGTTGGATATATTTGACGAACCATTTGGTGTAGCGGTTGAGACGTCGACTACCACACCAAGGGTTCCGGGTTGGATCCCCGGGCTGTACAAACATTTGTGTGCATGAACATATCTGTTGTAATGGTCTGGGTGTTTTCTATGTATAATATGTATGTTTTTACAAAAAAAATATAAAAGTATGTTTTTTACCTTTTGTTTAGTACCCATAATGAGTTGATGAAATACGGGATTTGGGAGTTATTTTAAGGCCTGATTTAAAATTTTCTGATCACGTCGACGCAAAAACTAAAAAGCAGCGAAATGCTCGGTTCTTAAAACGTAGGTACTGCAAAAGATTTTAAACAGCCTCAAACAAGAATGATACTATATAATAGCCTAGTTCGCAGCCATCTAGAATACGCTAGTGTTGCTTGGAACCCAGTGTACAGCGCACCATCGCAGAGGGTGGAAGGTATACAACGTGCGTTCACCAGACACCTAGCATACATCACTCCAGGTATCACCTACCGACGGCCGTACAAGGATAGGTTAGCTTTTTTAAAATGAAAAACGTTAAAAACGCGCCGTACTGTTACAGACTTGCTATTCCTGCACAAGTTATTGAATAATAGGATAAAATGCCAACATCTTCTATCAAACATCAAACTTAACGTCCCATACAGATGTCCTAGATATCATAAATCCAAAATTTTTACATACAACATGCAAAACTAACTTAGGTCGACATCACCCGATATCACGAATCTGTTCTAATTATAACGAAATAGCTTCTGAATCAAACATTGATATCTTCCGCGATAGTCTGCACGTGTTCAGACATAAACTGCTGAACCATCTCGGAGAGACGTGATTAAGTTTTGTGTAATTTAATTAATTATTTAACTGTTGTCATCGGTGAATGCTGTGTACACCTGTTTTATGTTGTTGGTGTACCTATTTAAATAAATAAATAATACAGGCTTCACGCTTAACTTGGGGCTAGATGGCGCTGTGTGAGTGTCAGTGGATATTAATTTATATATGTCGTTGGAGGACCGGGATATCTGGCGCAAATGGGGGAGATTTATGTCCAGCAGTGGACTGCGATAGGTTGAAAGATCCGTCAGTGGCGGTTTAAGGGCTAAACGACCAGAGTACTTATTTGATGATGCATGGGAGCCATGCTTTGATATGTCCGGCTCGACCGGAGTGATTCCACAGTCTAAGCGTGTCCCCGTTGCAGGGGGGGGGGGCTAGGTAACCTTTTAGATGTTTGGGCAAAGCGACGGGTACATACTTAGTACGCGAATATGGACTGGTCTAACCTAGCAGGGAACGAGTCTCGGTCTTGAAGTGTTGCGTGTGTTCTGATATGCTTAACGCGCATTGTCCGCCAATGGCAACAGTGAAAGGATCCAATCCTGAAATTGACTAGGTGGTACACACGATACTAAGTCGACTATGTAAGTCCTACCCACAGATTTCCCAATACAGGAGATGGGGCAAGCCGCATTTAAAGTGCGACAAATGTAAGCTCAACGAGCATACACTGGCTGCCAGTTTACGCTCTGTGAAACGAGCCAAGGCGCACGAATATTAGAAGAAATTACCGTTTTTTACAAAATGCCATCTGAGCAATTGTGACATCATCATCGCATTGAATCAGTAAATTTACCAAGAAATATAATAACTTTTCACAGGTAAGAACCGAAAAGAATTTGCGACACTGGGACTGCCTATAAACTTGGCGGCTTGTCCAGTCTAATTGTATATTCGGATGTCTGTGGTACTACCGCAGTGCCAGATATCGTCCCTTGAAACAGAAGTGTTATGCACTTTTGTGTTTCGGGATGAGGGTACTGTAGCTAGTGAGATTACCGGTAATTATAAAAGACTTAACATCTGTTGTCTCGGGCGACGGGTGCAGTGCAGCATTGATGGAGAATAATAACTGTCTATCGGTTGTTGGTGTCCTTCAATGCCGGTCTGTCATGGTCAGGCGTATACCATCAGATGAGTGTCCTGGCCATTCTGTACACTTATGAATTCTAATTCTTTCTTTCTTTCTATAATATAAAAAAATGTTCTCGCATCTTATAAACAAAACAGAGAAGCGTCGTTTACGGAGCCTCGCCAACCTGGAAATCCGTCCTCATTCCGCTGTTAGTTTTCCATCACTTTGTCAGTGGCGCGGCGCATCCATTGTGGGTACACTCAGCATGATGAGATCCACTTTCCACTTGTGGTTTTGTGACCATTTGCATTCTATTGCTTGGGATTGCGTGTTTAAGGTCCGGCGCGAAGGACCAACGTTTTACAGACTACTTGACTTGACAACACTTGACTAATCGTTTCATATCTTAATGGAAGGTTAAATTAGTTGTCAAAGTCAACATCTATTTATTCAATTTAGGCATAAGTGTTTTTATGAACTAAAAAATACAAAAAGTAATACATTTCAGTTATTTAACTGAAACGAAAATACATGTTTAAGGATGGAGAAAAGCTAACTTGAATGTATACGTATGATAAATGTAGATTTCTGGTTGTTTGCGTTCCATTCCGGTGTGAATGCGTTTTTCTTAAGATGAGATCTGGCGCGAAGAACCGTTCGAAATGATACATTTAGCGAATTGTTTCATATATTAACCGACCGAAGCCTGTAGCCCCTCGAGACTATTTGCTCACCCATCCAACAATAGACCACTGCAATAGTAGCTTGGCTGGTGTGATCGACTATGCCATGGAATCTTCTGTACTGTACAATAATAAAACCTAGTGAAATTACCGGGTATAAGAGACCTGACATCTGTTGTCTTGGGTGACGGGCGCAGTGCGGCAGATGAAGAATAATAAAATTGTTGGCCTCCTTCAATGCCGCTCTGTCATGGTCAGCCATATCACTTACCATCAGGTAAGCGCCATGACCGTCCTGTTCACTTCGTAACATAAAAGAAATCTTTTGATAGAATTATTTTATTGCCTTCGCGAATCCCATGTCTATTACGTACCTACATGGGTCGGCTATTAAAAAGTTATTGCTTTAATATGCTTACAAAGGGCCGCCCTATAAAGCAACTCGCTGAGTAAGCGATAAGTGATAATAATAAGGAGGAGATTACGCTGAATAATATAAGTTGATGGGGGTTTGATAACATTGGAACTGAAAGTTTAAATGGTATTTGACGACCCATTTAGTGTCGCGGTTGAGAGGTCGGCTGCTACACCAAGGGTCCCGGGTTCGATCCCCGGGCAGTACGAACATTTGTGTGCATGAACATGTCTGTTTGTAATGGTCTGGGTGTTTTCTATGTATAATATGTATGTATTGACAAAAAAAAATGTATATAAGTATATTTATCCGTTGTTTAGTACCCATAAAACAGGCTTCACGCTTAACTTCTCTTTTTTTATGAATTTAGCATCATCAAAAAGTATGGCTATGGAGAGATATCACGCGGGCCAAACGCCAAAATATCAATTTTATATATTGTTATTTTGGTATATGTACCATATTTATATTCAAATGCACGAAGAAGAAAAAGTTATTTTAATATAACAAACAGACACTCCAATTTTATTTGTACAATTTGCATTACGGCGGCCCATTTGGTGTGGCGGTTGATACGTCGGCTGCTACACCAAGGGTTCTGGGTTCGATCCCCGGGCAGTACAAACATTTGTGTGCATAAACATGTCTGTTTGTGTTGTCTGTGGGTGTTTTCTATGTATAATATGTATGTATTTACAAAAAAATACATAAGTATCTTTTGAACCAGTAATACAACTTTTCACGCTTGACTTCGGTCGCCATCTCGTTGTGTGAATGTCAGTGGGTATACCAATCCGCATTTGACCCGTCGGGTTCCGGCCTAATCTCCCCATAGCTGTGCGGGAAGGCCTGTGCCCTGCAGTGGGCCTATGCTAATGATATACATATATAAACAGGCAATACAATACACAGGCGTACACATGTTTGTTTGTACAAGCGATGTATCATCATCAGCTCATTAAACGTTCCCACCGTGGGGCACGAGCCTACCCGTATAGGGTGATTAGGCCTTAGTCGTCCACGCGGGCCTAGAGCGGATTGGACGACTTCACACAAAACCTTCGAATCTCTTCGCAGGCGTGCATGAAGGTTTCCTCATGATGTTTTCCTTCACCGTAAGAGCGTCGGATAACGTACATATATTTTTCGAAAATTCGAAAATACATTGGTACGTGTCGGGATTTGAACCTCAGCCCTCCCGGTAGGAAGGCGACAGTCCACACCACTGAACCACCGACGCTCCAAGCGACAAGCGATGTATAATGACACTAAAAAGGGGTCATCGCACGCCGTGGCGCGCCCTGAATAACTAACCGTCCAGATATAGGTGAAGGTGATAGTTAATATCTGAAGGCGTTTTAATAAAACCCACTAAGTCTAAAATACCAAGTATTAAGGAAAAAAAAGAAAAGTCAGTAAGTAGTAATATACTTAGTCTTAGTCTCGCCTATCTTTCTTTCTGTTTTTGACATTTACACAACGCTTTCTAGCCCCATATTAAGTGGAGAGCTTGTAGTTAGGGTACTAAACAATGGATAAACATATATATTTTTTTGATGTTAATATATATTATACATATAAAACACCCAAACCAAAACAAACTTTGGTGCACACAAATATTTGTACTACCCGGGGCTCGAACCAGAAACCCTTGGTGTGACGTCTTAACTGGTACACCAATTGAGTCGCCATAACAGTTTGCTTTTGGTATCGTTGTATCTCGGGTTATATGCTGAGAATGCAGTAAAGTTAGTCGTAGTCATAGATATCAAATATACATTAGACTGGACAAGCCGCCAAGTTTATAGGCAGTCCCAGTGTCGCAATTTCTTTTCGGTTCTTACCTGTGAAATTTATTATATTTCTTGGTAAATTTACTGATTATTGCGAAGATGGCATGTTACAATTGCACAGGATGGCATTTTGGAAAAAAACGGTAATTTCTTCTAATATTCGGCGTCTTGACTCGTCTCACAGAGCGTAAACTGGCAGCCAGTGTATGCTCGTTGAGCTTACATTTGTCGCACTTTAAACGCGGCTTGCCCCATCTCTTGTATTGGGAAATCTGTGGTCGTAGTAGATACTGTCACTAGTTTAAGTTATTTTAGCAAAAATGTAAACATTTTTCGTATTGAAGGCTCTAGTTTTAACTTAAAAGTATGTTGTTTGCATGATTGCTGACTAATAAGAAAAAGACTTATTTACAAAAATACATATTCTTTCATATATAAATACAGAACTGACGAGCTTACCCACAATGATGGCCTTCTGATTCCAAATCTTGAAATCGCCAATTTCGGACGTATGCATTTTAATACGGCGATTATTTGTAACAGCCGAACAGTTCAGGGATTTATTGGGGTCTCGTTTGTATGAAAGAGAGCTGAATAAATCTTCGGTGCATACCCAAGTTATGGCTTTCTTTTCGTTTCAGATTTTGTTGTAAAACTTCATCATCACCGTCAGCTCATTGCACTTTCTTTATCTCATGTATTTTTCGTTTAAACGTTTTGCATAAGTGGTATTGAATAAATGAGCATGCATGGCTTCTCAAAAGCGTCGGCTTATATAAATTCCCTTTAGGTTAAATGAAAACGTGATTTATCGTGAACCTTTTGTGCGGCATTCAGTTATATTTGATCTTTAATATAAACATTATGAAGCACTTTTTCTTCGCAAAAACTAAATTGAACATCATTGAATTCAGTACAAGAGATTGCGTTGAAAGAATTTCTCATAATAGTGAAGGCTTTATACAAGACTTGAGGGTGCTCATCTATTAAAATGTTGAAAGAACTAGACAATATTGTGAAGGTTCAATTTATTTTATTTTATTCGATTCTTGTTGATTTTTATCTTTAAACCGTCCTTTCTTTTGAATATTTCTTTCAATCCTGTCTCGATACAATTTTGTTTAGAATATTGTGTTTAGTGGGCAGGGCACATAGTGCGTAGAACCGATGGCCGATGGGGCGGAAAGGTTCTCGAGTGGCGACCCCCAACCAGATGGACGGATGATCTGGTTAAGGTGGCGGGTAGCAGATGGATGTCAACTGCAAGGGATCGGTCCGCGTGGAAATCATTAGGGGAGGCCTTCGTTCAGCAGTGGACATAATTGGGCTGTGATGATGATGATGATGATGATTGTGTTTAGTTAACTACAAATATATTAGATAGTATCTTCAAACTTTGCGTCGAACACTTACAACGTAACACGAGAAGTTATTTATATAAAAATTATGCTTCCTAACAAATCTTCCAAACTTCAGGCTTTTTGAATCCAGCAATTAAAACTCAAAAGAACATAATTCAAATAAATATTTTGCAAATACTTTTTAATTAATAGTTATTTTTACTTTTTGAATGACTCTATCATCGGTTCGGAATAAGTAGGATCTTCGAGAGGATACGTTTTTTTTATTCCATAGGCACCTGCCTAAGGAATAGACGAGTCATGGTAAGTCACTCATCTGATGGTAAGGTATATCGCCACTCATGGTTTCTCGTTTCTCTAAAAGAGCAATAAAAGTGTTGTCCAACTTTACAAAGTAAGAAGGCAAAGGAAATATAGTTAAATCTACTAGTAACTAGTAGTATTAGTCTACCACCTCTTAAACTACCTAGTGGATTACTAGGTGGTAGATGCGGTACTGAGTCGTCTAGGTAGGTACCGCCGCAGTGCCTGATATCGTCCCCGAGAAACACGAGTGTTATGCACTTTTGTGTTTCGGGATGAGAGCACTGTAGCTAGTGAAATTACCGAGTATGTATAAAAGACCTCACATCTGTTGTCTCGGGTGGCGGGTGCAGTGCGGCATTGATGGAGGATAATAACTGTCTATTAGTTTTGAGTCTCCTTCAATGCCTCTCTGTCACGGTAAGGCGTATCACTTACCATCAGGTGAGCGTTTTGACCGTCCTGTATATATTTATAACATAAAATAAGAGCCTCCGGTATCGTGTTGTTTTTTGGGGCTAAGCATTGGGTTTAGCTCGCTGCGTTTTTTATTCAGAATTACTATTTTTATCCCTTGATAAAGCTTGAAATGTAGTAGGACTAAAATACAATTTTCTCATCGTTACCGTGTTATAACCTGTTTCGCAAATAAAATATCTATTCCACTACGGCTGTTGGCCGGAGATGGCCTTTACAGCTTCGCCAGACAATTGTCGAGCGCAGATGGCTCTCAGGCTTAAACATTTACACGACGCACCCTCGAGATCGGAAGGGTACAGTCCACACCAATCAGCCACCGACGCTTTTGAACAGCATAATATTCTGTAAGTCGTCTAGATATATAAAACGTGAGTGAATAAATGATTCTTTAATCAATGATGTTCTGCAAATGTTCTGTATTTATAAAGGTAGATACGCAATAAGTGCCTCACAAAAACGAACCGCCAAAGAGAATACAGTTTGTAGGCTCTTTGTTCAGGTAAATAAGAATGGAATGTCTATTGTAGACTGAATCGTCTATGGCTATCAGAATATAGCTACCTAAATTAAATTAAATTCTGATCCCTAAGTTGTGTGACACCTTAATTGTATATTGAGTTCTATTCGTAACCTGAAAAGGTTAGATTAAGTTATCCCTTGTCTAATTTAAGCGACAGGTATAATTGCTCTCCAGATTTGACAATCATGAACTCGAATTTCTCAATGATCAAACGACTGTACGAGTAGTATCAATAATTTAAAGATGGACGCCTTAATCATGGAGCAGAATTTGTGATAAATTAATTTAAGGTTTACTCAAATTCTGTATTGGACTTTCATAACTGGGTCATCTTACAGCGTGAAGATTTCCGCTTTGCATTTCCCGCCATTTCAAAGTATTTTTGACATGAAGCTGTCATCGTATAATTTTTTTCTCTTGTTTAGTGTATTTGGCCAGTTCTAACTGTATGCGATAAAATAAAAGTTCTTTTCTTTGAATCACCTATTTGTTGCGAAATTGAAAAGTGTAAGTTATATCATTAAGTCTTCTGGATTTTTTATGTTGTATTTTTTAGATAATTTATCTGTTTTCCGAATACTTTACCATTAGCAGTTATTTGCATTACTGCTAAGAAGTCAATTTATTACCGTCTATTGCTAATCGTTTGGAACGACACCTGGCTTTGTTTGCATACAGATTTATCTAACTTATTTGTTCTAGTTTTCATTTACAAACAAAACTCCGCGCTGTGAACATTCAATACGCGTATTTCATAGAGAAACTGTGGTAGACCCCGCTTGGTGATGTAAACGGTGCAATCTCGCCAGGTTTATTTTGGTAGAGCTTACTTCAATGAAAAATACGATACGTATATATTTTAACGTATAGATTTTATCCGATAGCCGATGGAGCAGACGAATTCTGGAGTGGAGACCGCGTCTTGGCAAGCGTTGTGAAGGACGTCCTCCCGCCTAATGGATGCCTTTCGAAAGCTGGTGGGGGTTGGATGAGGAAAGCGGAGGACCGGGTTTTATGGCGCAAAATAAGGGAGACCTATGTCCAGCAGTGGACAACGATAGGTTCAAGAAAGAGGAGATGATTTTTTTATTAGAAGAATCTAACACATCGCATTTTATGCGGCTTACCCGCCCACAGTTCTCTGCTGCAATTGGTATCTGCAACGCCATGAATCTCTTACATATATTTTTGACCGACTTCAAAAAAGGAGGTTACGCAATTCGACCGTATATATGCTTTTTTATATGAACATGTTAAAATTATAAATATGGAACCTTCACAATTTCAAACAAAGTTAAGTAGCAAACGAGAACAGCCTTAGTTTTACCAATTGCACCTTCGAGACTGTACTGAAAAGCTAGCAACTTGAAATTGCAAACTTTTGATTCGACACAGCCACCGGCCGCAAAGCTAACTTAGCCTCGACGTATAGCTGGCGTCCAGCCAATCGGATTTACAAATTCACCTTTGGAACTAATCAATAAATACAACGGAGCGCAGGTACATGAAATTTTGGTTTTTACTATTGTAAACTCAGATTATTGACATTTTAGAACAGACTCCACCAGCATTTATTGGACACTACATTGTAATTATTTATATAAATAAATATGTATTTATATGAGGGGATGTATTTGTTTATACTATCTTAATTTATTTATTTATGATAGCATATTTAATACATTTGAGTATTTATTTAAGTATTATGTTCTTTTTTTTAGTCATTCAATATTGACATCTTATTGAATAATAATTATATATATTTATTTATATTTTTCCTATTTTTCTTGCCCACTTACTTATTTTTCGTCTTCTTTATCCTAAGGTTGCCGGGAAGAGATCGCTTGTAGCGATAAGGCCGCCTTTGCCCACTGTATTGGTTTTTATCACAGACATCCGAATATATAATTAGACTGGACAAGCCGCCAAGTTTATAGGCAGTCCCAGTGTCGCAATTTCTTTTCGGTTCTTACCTGTGAAAAGTTTTTATATTTCTTGGTAAATTTACTGATTCATTGCGATGATGGCATGTTACAATAGCACAGGATGGCATTTTGACAAAAAACGGTAATGTCTTCTAATATTTCGTGCGTCTTGACTCGTCTCACAGAGCGTAAACTGGCAGCCAGTGTATGCTCGTTGAGCTTACATTTGTCGCACTTTAAACGCGGCTTGCCCCATCTCTTGTATTGGGAAATCTGTGGTTTTTATGTTTGTATTTAATTCATTGTGAGCAATAAAGCTATAAAATATCTATCTTACATAAACAATACTCTAACTGTGCACAATCTCACTCAAAATTGTCCGCGGCAAAATTTTGTCTATCAGTTGGACAAAGTTTTCATTCATAATCACGTCGCTTGCTACATGTCAAAGTCACAGTTGAATGCTCGTGCTTCTGGTTTTGTACCATTTTAGTGACGCCTAAGTTAATAATTTTACATCATAAATACTTAATGCTAAACAAGTTAACGTATTGTGTCAAGCGGCTCGGACATTTCTTGGTTGATATTTCGTCGTGATCTAATTTATTTATTGATTATCCAAGGGTGTAAGTTAGGAAACAAGCGATCTTCTGATGTACGTGGCTCCTTTGGCTTAGGTGGCAGCTTATCCGAAAAACATTTGATCCCTGTATGAATTGATACCCTTTGAATTTGTTAGGCGTCCATTCATCTGCAAGCGGTGTCGCTGTCAAATGTATTGTTACAAACAGTATATCGATGTGGGAATTTCAGCGAAATGGACAAAGGAAAAAATTATACAAGTCCGCGGCAGAGTAATTAGTTATTCTCATGATTATAAAATCAAACGTAAACACATAGTTACTTAAGCGTATAAACAAAAGAAATTAGTTTTGATTTACTGTTTTTTTTTTAAACGTAACAGATAAAATCCCTTTGACCGCCTTTAATCCGGACATAATGTTAAATCTATTGTTTGTAACGTCTTTAGACTTCTCTGGCGGTTGAAGGGTTAGTTTTTGCTGCCCTGGTATTATGAGTTATGCATATCTACTACTATTAATGCTACCATAACTTGGTGTTATAGCCAAAGTCTCAACTATTACACCGAATGGGTCAAACGTGGAATGTCCGACAATTTTTGTTCATTATTTATCGGTGGCTTAATTTTTTTATTAAATGAGATTGTACCTTAATACTGAAACTAAAACGGTCCTTACCGTTATAAATACGTTGACTATTTAAAAATTTTAAGAAAACATTACTTATTTCTTAAATTATTGTTTCCAGGTAATTATCTACTGAGATGCTGATATGCGGGTGAGAAAAAGTCTGTCTGAATAAGAAAAATCTGAATTCAGTTCATACTCGTAAGTATATTTTAAAAGCAATGATATTCTGTATATGTAAAGGTAGATACGCCATCAATGCCTCAAAAACGAACCGCCGAAGAGAGTGCAGTTTGTACTTTTTTGTTTAGGTAAAAGTGTCGAAATTCGAAATATGTGTATGTGTGCTGTCGCTGCATTCGGAACACTTTTTTCGATTGTTTTGTGAGCATATAACGAATCCATACTTTTTTACATCATTGTTTAAAACTAATAATTTGCCTAATACCTGCAAAAACACGAAGTGCACCTAGATTTTCATACTATCATACTAAGATACCGACGGGTTAACGCCTCCGAAACATGGAATCATCTCATTTCGGACAATCAGGTGTTCCAGTCTGCAGTGTTCTAACTAAACTTAGAAAAAAGTCTTTGAAAGAGCTTCGAACTTCAACTTAATTTGGACACATGGGGATTTCAGGTTGGTCTTGATTTAGACTTTGTGGAGTGGCACAAAAGATGGTTCACCTTATGTCTTGCTTGCCCAAGCCAGCTGTTCTCAGCAGGATTTAATGTCGGCTGCAGACAACGCTGTCACCGTAGCTAGCTTTTGGGCTTCTATGGTTTGATATCATTTGTTGGAAAAGACATAACTTTATTTAATAAAAAACCACAAAATCTTGCTGAAATGCCCTTTCACCAGTTTAAATTAAAGATTAAAAAACCCTCATCAAAAAAGGTTACTATACAATAGACGAATCATCATCAGGTCATTAAACGTCCCCACCGAGGGGCACGAGCCTACCCATATAGGGTGATTAGGCCTTAGTCGTCCACGCGGGCCCAGTGCGGATTGGACGACTTCACACACAACCTTTGAATCTCTTCGCAGGCGTGCATGAAGGTTTCCTCACGATGTTTTCCTTCACCGTAAGAGCGTCGGATAACGTACATATATTTTTCGAAAATTCGAAAATACATTGGTACGTGTCGGGATTTGAACCTCAGCCCTCCCGGTAGGAAGGCGACAGTCCACACCACTGAGCCACCGACGCTCTAATAGACGAATATTTATCGGATAAAGATGTGTGGTCTTGCACATAGTGTTCCAGTTACAAAATCTTTGTAATAAAATATTTTAAAGTTATGTGTAGGTAAATGACAAAACTCTGTAACCAATGATATAAATAGTATAAAACATTGACTATCGAGTTTCTTGCCGGCTCTTCTCGAGTTCCTACTTATTCCGAACCGGTGGTAGAGTCATAAAAAATAATATAATAATAAAAACAACAGAGCGTCGGTGGCTCAGTGGTGTGGACTGTCGCCTTCCTACCGGGAGGCTGAGGTTCAAATCCCGACACGTACCAATGTATTTTCGAATTTTCGAAAAATATATGTACGTTATTCGACGCTCTTACGGTGAAGGAAAACATCGTGAGGAAACCTTCATGCACGCTGCGAATAGATTCAAAGTTGTGTGTGAAGTCGTCCAATCCGCACTGGGCCCGCGTGGACGACTAAGGCCTAATCACCCTATACGGGTAGGCTCGTGCCCCTCGGTGGGACGTTTAATGAGCTGATGATGATGAAAAACAATTTACGGTTCAAAAGTATCTGTAACAGATTTTTTTTAATAAAGATTTTATATATGTTTGTTATATATTTTTAACTGACTTCAAAAAAAGCATATATACGGTCGAAATGAGTAACCTCCTTTACGCAATTCGACCATATATATACTTTTTAAATGTTTGTTCGCGGATATTTTCGTCGTTTATACACCGATTCGGATTATTATTTTTTCGTTGGAAAGAAGATACTTCAGAGGTGGTCCCATTTTAAGGAAGTCAGGTTCTGATGATTGAGACTAGAAAAACAGAGGGAAACTATTTTATGTTTGTTTGCGGATGTCTCCGTCGTTGATGAATCGATTTTAATTCTTTTTTTTTTGAAGAAGGATATTTCAAAGGTGATCCCATGATAAGAAATCACTCGTAATTGTAAAAAGACTTCAAAATTATGAAAGATTTATTTAAACATTTGTATTCACCTACCTAAAAAAATATTTTTAGCTTTTTGGTTTGAATTCGGTATTCTTTTACATCGATACGCTAAGACTTGGAAAAATCACACAAAGTGACTTCTACTATGCGGTCACACCGCTGCCCTTGTCACTTGTCAATTCCTAGTTTACGTTTGGGTCCGCAAATAGTGACGTCATCGGCTACGTCATCAATGCGGCATGGCGAGGCAAGGTCAGGTGAATGGCGGGCCACTCCTGCATACTTTGTACTTTATTATTCGAATTCAATCTTAATATATGAGCGTCGGCGACTCAATGGTGTGGACTGTTGCCCTCCTACCGGGTGGGCTAAGGTTCAAATCCCGCCACGTACCAATGTGTTTTCGAATTTTCGAAATTATATGAACTTTATCCGACGCTCTTACGGTGAAGGAAAATATATCGTGAGAAAACCTGCGCACGCCTGCGAAGAGATTTAAAGGTTGTGCGTGAATTCGTCCAATCCGCACTGGGCCCGCGTGGACGACTAAGGTCTAATCACCCTATACGGATAGGCTCGTGCACTCGGTGGGGACGTTCAATGAGCTGATGATGATAAATCTTAATATGCTGGTCCAGGGCGTGTTTTTAAAGGCAAATGTACAAATTTTATTCCACTCACTTTTTCAAATTAGGCTGGCGTGCTGGGTTACGGCCCAATCATCTCATGGCTATGCTGTGTGGGAAGGCCTGTGCTCTGCAGTGGGTCGTTATAGGCTGATGTGTATAAAAGTAACAATTACCATACATTACGTAAGTCAAGATAGGAATCACTAGTTTTACGTTCCAAATTGTAAGGCCATTAGCTAGAAAGGAAAGTTCAAAGCACTCAGAGTGGCGCATTGCCGTCGCAGGCCCTGCGGAATTGACATCTAGGCTGTGACGTCATCGCCTAGAATTTGACAAAGAGTAACTTAGTTAAATGCCCTTTGGTCGTCAAAAATCCAGATATAATAGAAAACCTATTGTTCCTGACGCTTTTAGATGTCACTAGGGTTTAAAGGGTTAACTTATTGACGACCCACGTGGTGTAATGGTCGAGACGTCGGATACTACTCCAAG
Source organism: Leucinodes orbonalis (assembly GCA_019425675.1). Lineage (NCBI taxonomy): Eukaryota > Metazoa > Arthropoda > Insecta > Lepidoptera > Crambidae > Leucinodes > Leucinodes orbonalis. Next base: position 35,908 of record PQWD01004286.1, read on the forward strand.
GTTTCCGGGTCCGGTTCCCGGGCATTCTAACATTTGTTTTCATGGACATGTCTGTTTGTGACTACTAAATAACGGATTGACATACGTTTGATATGTTTTAGATAAAATTCATTTAACGGGTATTATTTATTTTAGTAGAGACCAACAAATAACAGTATATATTATTAAATCTGTGATATAACTTAGATGCTTTGTAGTCGGTGCAAATAGTGTCTGGTTTTCGTGTATTAATCTTATTAGGTTATGGACTAAATGCGTCCAACAATCTTCATACAAATATTGCACACTGAGTACAGTTCTTTCTTTCTTTTTTTTTTTAGTAAGAAATGCTAGTTCTACACTGAAACAGATTTATTCGTTTCTTGAGCGCTCGGTGAACGGCTTATGCTCGCAGCTGGATGCACTGCTGCCAATGATGTAAAAAGTATTGATTCGTGATATGCTCACAAAACAATCGAAAAAAGTGTTCCGAATGCAGCGACAGCACACAGACACATATTTCGAACACATTTACCTAAACAAAAGAGTACAAACTGTACTTCCTTCGGCGGTTCGTTTTTGAGGCACGGATGGCGTTTCTAAGGTAGAAACGCCATCCGTGATATATACAGTATATACAGAATATCATTGGTAGGGATAGTGCAGAGTTGACAACAAATGGTGTCTCACAATGGCGTCCCCTTGGCCACTGGGCACTCGTAAACAATTTACATCCAATCGGAAATCCAGCCGTAAAACTATTCCCTTCGAAGGGCCAACCATCACGAGGGGGGAGGGGGGGAATCGATACCGTATCAATCAATCACCGTGACAGCTCCGTCATTAATATCTATCTGCTGGTGTGACGTCACATCTAAAGCTTTGCATTTTTCGATGGCAAGTTAAAAGGTATTTCATGTTATTGACAGCTTATTTTTTTTTCTTATTGAAAGACAAATAAAATTGTATTGTGTTGTCTATGGTGAATATATAGACTCTGTGTTTTTTATTTCAAATTTTATTCCCCATGTTGTGTAATGGTCGAGACGTCGGCTACTACACCATGGGTTCCTGGTTCGATCCCCGGGCATTACAAACATTTGTGTGCATGAACGTGTCTGTTTGTATTGGTCTGGTTGTTTCTATGTATAACATGTATTCACAAAAACAGGACGAAGCAGCCGTCACCGCCAAGAAGTGATGCAATTCCTTATATAAATTAAAAATTAAAAACATACGTAAAATAATGTTTATCCGTTGTTTAGTATCCATATACATGGCGCGGTGTGAGTGTGATATTTATTATTTAGTATTCAAATAAGTATGTAATTTACTTTGTTTCGTCTCAATAAAAATACGATGTGTCTGTATGCATAGAGCCCTCTCATGTACAAATAAACGTATACTATAGAAAGATGATCAATTCGATGCCTGTTCTTTATTATTTTACATCGATGGAATATTACTGCAAACAAAAAAGTGGAACACAAAAATATCCACAAGGTTTTCGGCGGGTTTCAGTTTTATTTTTACCGAACGCGCCCCACTGCCTAAAGTTCCAAAGCATTGGTAGTACTGTGAGAAAAAAGTTTGCAAAATGGAGTCGGCGCGATAGATTGTGATCCGTATAAATAATTTTGTCATCGTAATATAACTTCATCTCTGGTTTATATAGTTTTATGGAGATGATCATTAAATCGCTCATTCATATGAATTAATGTGATTTTTTTTATAAGTGTACAGGACGGTCGGGACGCTCACCCGATGGTAAGTGATACGCCTGACCATGACAGCGGCATTGAAGGAGACCAACAACTGATTAATAGTTAGTTAGTTAGTTAGTTCCCCATCAATGCCGCAGTGCGTCCGACACCCGAAACAACAGATGTTAGGTGGCTTTTATCGCTCAATTCAAACAATAATCATACGACGGATGGGTGACCGAAAAATTATTATCCCGAGTTCTCTGTACTTTGAAATATTCGTAAACCATTGCATCCGTCTACTAACTTAGGTTGATCGAATGGTCCTTCGATGGTTTAAAATTGGATTGGATTCAAAGATTTCACTATTCCTTGCCTCTCTAGTAATGTACTGACGGCTAAACATGGTAGTCTTTGTGGCAAAACGTTCAATGACATTGCACCCACATCCTGATACATTCATGAATATTTATAACATCATTACAACCTAGAAAGTCACTGCTGAACGAAGGCCCCCCTAATGATTTCCACGCGGACCGATCCCTTGCAGTTGACATCCATCTGCTACCTGCCACCTTAACCAGATCAGACCATCTGGTTGGGGTCGGCCTACGCTTCGTTTTCCGTTACGCGGACGCCACTCGAAACCTTTCCGCCCCATCGGCCATCGTTCTACGCACTATGTGCCCTGCCACTGCCACTTCAACTTGCTTATCCTGTGGGCTATGTCGGTCACTCTAGTTCTCCTACTGATATCCGTGTTCCGGATCTTATCGCGTAGGGAAACACCTAACATAGCCCTTTCCATAGCACGTTGAGCAACTTTAAGCCTATATAAGAGGCCCTTAGTAAGCGACCACGTTTCACTTCCGTATGTAATAACCGGAACACACCTATTTTAAACGCCTATCTATATTTATATTCAACCCATCGCAGTTAACAGCTGGACATGCTGTCCCCCATTTGCGCCAGACATTCTTGTCAACCCGACCATCCTGGCTTACCCGGCTATTAAGGCTGGTTTACTTATCCAGCCTTCCCCAACAACCTTTCACAAGTTACAACACACAAATTAAAACAACGCCTTTACAATTCTTTATTTATAATCAAACAATAGGGTTGAATGATTCATCAAACCACGGTACCCTAAAACAAGTGAACCACAAAAAGCCGGTTGACAATAGGCCATTTTGGAGTTCAAACTGACGGCACAAGATGGCGCCTGGCCGTTTTTGGACGCCATGACATCATCGCATGACTAGGCTTACACGTCGCAATGGTCAATATGCATTTTGCAGACGTGAATTTTATGCGTGAATAACCTTCATGGTTACTACTTTTGGATGGTAATTGTTAACACCATTCAACCACATTGGTTCGCTTAGGGTTACGGCCCAAATTCCCCATAGCCTTGTTGTGTGCCTGTCCCCGCATTGGGACGTTTTAGGCTGATCATGACGATGAAGCTGAATGCTTTAATAATCAATATAAAATATTGTAAATGGTAACGTCAGAAAGGTTATAAAGTAGCGTCAATAGAAAGCATTATAAATGAAGAACAAAGAACTTGTATGACCGTTTGTATTCTCAATAAATAAATTAAAAAAATAATAATCTGCCATTATCATTATAAAATATGTAGTAAAAAGACCTTCTCTCTTGTTGACAAGTTGAAAAAAATACAGCGAGCTAATCGTAAACAAATATGGCAAGTATTCAAAATACTTAATCCACAATTAAAATGAAATATTGAAATGGCGCTTTAATACTTCCTGTTACTTGTCATTTTTTCCAGTTTTAAATTAGGTAATAGTTAAACACATACCAACGTACTTTAACTGGTCATTAAACTAACGACAAACGCCATTTAAAACGTGTAAAATGGACAATCGGTTAGGGATAAAATTTGAAGACGACCTCATGAGTAGTACTTTGGATTCTATAATTTTTGTGCAAGGTATCATATATCCCTTCAACTTCTTAGCTCAAGGTTGCCTAAAAGCTATGAAGAATGAATAAATTAATGTATTAGTGTATGATCGGGTTCTGAACTTAAGACTTCATAAAATAGGCAAATCGTTTATAAAGTTTATAAGGTACCTCAAAAGAACACCGTTGAGATGAACCATGAAAGAACAGCGTTGAAATGTTTGGTAGGCACCTCTGCATTACAAGCTGAGTGGCGACCCATTTAGTGTCATTGTTTTGTAGTATAACTTCTTAATACGTATACGTACGTAAAAACACCCAAATCAACACAAACAGATATGTTCATGCACACAAATGTTTGTACTGCCCGGGGATCCAACCCGGACGTCGCAAAATATATGGCGTTCAAACAAATATACTGTAGATATGGAATTTCGGTAATTTGGCTTCGTGAAGCTCTTCGTGGAAAACCATCTCAAAAATATATCATCATCAGCTCATTAAACGTCGCCCACCGAGGGACGACCTACCCGTAAGGGTGTTAGCCTTAGTCGTCCACGCGGGCCCAGTGCGTTGGACGACTCACGCAACCTTTGAACACTTCGCAGCGTGCGAAGGTTCCTCACTATGTCTTTTTCCCGTAAGCGTCGGATACATTTTTCGAAAATACATTGGTACGCGGATTGAACTCAGCCCCTCCCGTAGGAGGGCGACAGTCCACACCATTGAGCCACCAACGCTCATTTATCGAGAATATGACAGTTGAGAAATGGGTTTCGACAAAAAGGTTTTTAATGATCAGTCCAACACTCCAAATTTATTTGCTACCTGCCACCTTAACCAGGTCGAAAAGTTATTTTATTATTTTTTTCGTTGCAGTAAATTATATACACGATGCCAAATATATAAATTTTCTATGTCACAATTGGTGACATTAGAAATTTATGTCAATATAAACATCAATAGGTTTTTTATTTAATCTGATGGCGGTCTGTAGTTGAGGCGAACATTATTTTAATTCAAATATAAATTTCAATTATTTAATCAGATTAGGCTTACAAACATCACTTATGAACGTCAAAAGAATACAAAAAATACATTTAAAATACCAAAGTAAAGCACGATAATGAATTTTGATAATTGGAAAAAAGCGCTTCGGCGTTTTGCTTTTGAGTTCCACATTAATTTCATCATTCTTTCAGTTTCAGTCGTTCAGAAGTGTCCCAGTAAACTACCGGAGCTCGTTCTGAACGGATTAAAGCTAACAGGTTTATCAATTTAAGTACCTGGGTCACTATGTTACAGACGACCTTAGGATCATGTAGAATTGAGAGAGAACGGAGGGCGCTAGCGGTCAGGTGTAATATGCTGGCCCGCAATTGCTCGCTGCTCGGATCAAGTGAAAATCACGCTATTTAAGCTTACTGCCAAAGTTTATATCGCAACCTGTGACTAGCTGCACTAAAAGATCGTTGATTCCTGCGGTGCAATACATAACGTTCAGGCTGTTGGGCTGCCTCGCTACTGCAGTGCGTCGGGATGTTTGCTCAGTCGCATACTGATGTTCATTGTCATACGTAAGAAAACAGCCTCTGCTGGAGAGATACGAACCAGCCCCACAGTATCCTAAAGACCGTCGCGGAAGATATGACTCTCCTATCGTAAAACATTTTTATATTGTTGAAACCGGCCCATTGAGTTGAACATTTAATATAAATCACTAATGAATAACCTTTGACATTGTAATTCATAATTTGTACATGATTAAATTTTAAATATTATTTACATTTATATCAATTTTAATTTATCCATTTTTGCAATTTTATTATAATCGAACTTTTGCCATTGCAATTATAATTATCCTTTTAATTTGTAATTATGTTTCAACTCAAACTGATGATACTAACATATTTTAAGTTATTTTTGTTACTAACCATAAATGGATCAATTTATCTATAAATAAAGTTATATTTTATTAACTGGCCTTTGAAGAGTTTCGACGTTATATTAATACACTCGCGTGGAAGTAAATCGACTCAAGCCTCAAGTGCGCATAAAAAGTGATATAACTAAAAAATGACTTATTTTACCTCTATATAATGTTTTACATAATTAAAGCCTAGTAATTAGGCTTTCAAATGGTAGCATAATATCAGTAATTTAAATAAACACTTGTACTTAGAATGCAACTGAACGCAACCTCCCGTAAACTGCTCTGCGCTCTATTCACAACTTGCGCGACACAACCCCCTATAAAACCCCCTGTAATCGTTTTTTTCTTATCAGTCGCTCATTAGACGTTGACCTGAACACATCTCTGCAAATTAAAGCCGTCATTTGAAGAAAATTATGGATACAACACCTGAAGAAGCCGCTCAAGTCGTTGCCCTGTTGCAAGAAGGGTTGAACCAGCGAGAAGTCGCTCGTCGTTTGAATATGAGTCAGTCCGCTGTCTCGAGAGTATACAGAAGGTTTCAAGAGACTGGTGCCTTCACTCGGAGGCCTAATACCAGCCGACGCCGGTGCACCTCGGAGCGTGACGACCGGTTTTTGGTCTCGACCTCTCTCCGAAATCGACACCTTACCGGCGTAGATGTGCAGCAGGAGCTACGTCAAGTTCGCGGGTGACTGTCAGTCAGTGGACAGTTAGAAGAAGGTTGAAAGAAGCTAACCTTACTCCGAAAAGACCCGCTACAGGCCCGAAGTTGACCACAGCTCATCGTCAAGCACGCCTTCACTTTGCTCGAGAACATTTGGATTGGAGCATAGAGCAATGGCAGTCAGTCCTGTTCACAGATGAGACGAGGATGTGTCTCCATGGCAGCGACAGGAGAGGTCGGGTATACCGTCGTCCCGGTGAACGGTTTTCACAGTGCTGCTTTGTGGAAACCGTTGCATATGGTGGCGGATCTTGCATGATGTGGGCTGGAATTTCCTTAGAAGGCAAAACGGACCTTGTTTTCGTTCCTGGGGAGGCCGGGGAGGAGGTCTGACCAGTGATCGTTACATTGAAAATGTTCTACTGGATCAAGTTGTCCCTTATCAAGGCTTTATTGGGGAAAATTTCATCTTGATGCATGACAATGCCCGATGTCACACTGCTCGGGCCACACGTGATTTCCTGAACGAAGTTGGAATTCACACTATGCATTGGCCAGCGCTCAGCCCCGATTTAAATCCCATTGAGCACATATGGGACGAGCTCAAAAGGAAAGTTAGAGCGAGGAATCCAGCTCCGACAAACATCAATGAGCTCAAGACTGCGTTGGTAGAAGAGTGGGGTCGAATACCACAATCATCCATTAAAAAGTTGATAAGGTCGATGAAGAATCGCATGAGAGCAGTGATCAGAGCTAGAGAGGAATACCAAATATTGACACGAATATTTTTTTATCTTACGCACATTTTGTTTCATTTAAACACAATAACCCCATACTGTGAAATTGTATGAATTTTCAACATTTTTTACATTATCATTAGCATTAACCTTTTTTACTAAACTACTGAATCGATTTTCATGCAACTTACACCATTTTAAAGCTCAATTACTAGGCTTTAATTATGTAAAACATTATATAGATATAATAAGCATTTTAGTTATATCACTGTTATGCTACTTGGGCTTGAGTTCGATTACTTGCACGATAGTATATACTACGCGGCTCCTAAATTTCGAACAACTCCCCCTTGATCAATACATTCTAGTACTCCGCTATAATAATACATTTTAAATTTCAAGTCTCTGAACACTAGGTGGAGACTCGAATGAGTCGTCGTAGGTTACCACCGCAGTGCCAGATATCATCCCGTGAAACAGGTTTATGAACTTTGTTTTCGATAGGGCACTGTAGTAGAAATTACCGCGGTATTAACCTAACATCTTGTCTCGGTGACGGCCGCATGCGGCATTATGTAAGATAATAACTGTGTCATTGTTGGTCTCCTTCAATGCCGCTCTGTCATAGTCTGCGTATCACTTACCATCAGTGAGCGTCCTACCGTCCTTACACTTATAACATAAAAAAAACTCATTACTTTATATTAACTTCGAACCTTCGTTTTACCTCTTTCGTAGAGATACTCGCATATCACTAATTTTATAATTACTTAAAAAGCAACTTCATTTGTCAATTTTAATATATAATACTAAGTACAATTATCTAATTTATTTTCTATTTGTGAATCTAATATTATACATTTTAAAGTTTACTTTTGTTTGCATAATAGGTGAATCACAAGTTCACATGTATGTATAAATGATATCTTACATCATTTATTTTATTTTTTATATGAAGAAATAATTGATTTGATTTGATTTGCACCACAGAGAGGATACCAAATTGTTTTATTGTTTTAATTATATTAAAATATAATTGACACTTGTTCAATGTAATACATTCCATCATTGAGATATCACTATCGATATTTGATTAATTCATGAATTGTTTTAAGAAAAAAATACATGTAATTAAAGTAATATGCAAAAAATATTTTCTACTAAACTAAGTAAATTTAGTACTGAGAATATTAGTCATTATCTCTCAAAAGAGAGTGTCACGGCCGTTAATTAAACAGATCACAGAAAACCAAATTAACTAATAAGTATTTAATCTCAAAATGCCTAAAGCATCGTTAAAAATATCATCAGGCCGGTAATTGAATCGAGGGTATCCGATTTTCGCGTTCAATTTTATATTCCCATCTTTCATCAGAACCGTCGTTATAACATAATATTAAATTAATATAAAAACTTGATCCCAAAACGTACCGAATTTACCGTTAAATGTAACATATTGCGAAAATAGCAACACTGACATAACGTGTCAATTAAAATTGACATACTTTAATAGTGTAGAGATTTAACGAAATCACTAATTAAGTATTTACAAGTGCTTTTAAGCGTGAATTTAACGAATAGATTGGATGATTACTGCGGGCGACGTGATTATGAATGAAAATTTTGCGCTACTGACGTGATGGGCAGAATTTTACCGCGATCATATTTGAGTGTGATTGTGTAGCTAGTTAATTTATGGTTTATCTAAGGTTACGATGGATCTTCAATTTAGCAATAAAATCACTAGGCATAACTTTGAAATCGATCATCATCATCAGCTCATTAAACGTTCCCACCGAGGGGCACGAGCCTACCCGTATAGGGTGATTAGGCCATAGTCGTCCACGCGGGCCCAGTGCGGATTGGACGACTTCACACACAACCTTTGAATCTCTTCGCAGGCGTGCATGAAGGTTTCCTCACGATGTTTTCCTTCACCGTAAGAGCATCGGATAACGTACATATATTTTCGAAAATTCGAAAACACATTGGTACGTGTCGGGATTTGAACCTCAGCCCTCCCGGTAGGAAGGCGACAGTCCACACCACTGAGCCACCGACGCTCTTTTGAAATCGATACATTGCTTGTTTTATATGATCATCGGCATATAGCGGGCTACAGGGCACACAGCATAGCTATGGAGAGACTGGTACGTAACCCACCACGCGGACTTATCTGGATTGGTCATCCAACCATCTATAATCTTTTGTTGTCGTTGTGTTTTATATTTGGGTTTTGATTAGTTTGCAATTAAGCAAATATTCTAAGCAGTGATTAAGTACCCGTGTATATTAAATACCTGTGCATATTAAATACCCGCATACATATAATACCCGTGTATATTAAACACCCGTATATATTAAATACCCGCATATATTAAATACCCGTGTATATTAAACACCCGAGTATATTAAATACCAGTAATCTCGAATAATGGACCACGGTACACGACTAACTTGCCATCCCTATTCTGGATGACGGTTGTAACTTTAATAAATTAATTCTTCCTCTTTGAAGTGAAATTCGCAAATTCATATAAGATTACTTCCACCATAATTGCTTCAAATTGCTTCTCAGTTCTTAGTTATTACTTAAGTTATTGAATAATGAAATTACGTTTGCACAATCATATACTTTAAGTTCTCGTTAAATATTAAATTGAAAATTATTTTCTTTATAGCTGCTTTTCGTGTTTAATTGGAATGTCATTCTCAAAAAGTTTAATTACTGAAATAGGACTCTGCTTAGTTTGAAAATAAGCAACTAGCTGTCAGTGATCAGTGGTACTCTAGGTGACAGTGTTTTTTAAGAATACAGTATTTCACCAGATACAGTGCTCCCTTCACGAAATACAGAAGTGTTTAACATCTCTTTTTACAGAATAAACTCTGACACTGAGGTCCATCTCAGTGACCGTCAGTCAGTCAACAGCCATGTCTTACTTCTTATAAGATAACCTATCAAATTTGGTTGGTTTGCTTGCTCAAGAAAGTTTTTTTTTAAATATTATGCATAGAAAACAATGATGTAAAAAGTATAGATTCGTGCTATGCTCACAAATCAACCGTGATCAAAACACAAATCAAAAAAGTGTTCCGAATGCAGCGACAGCACACACACACATTAATTCGAATGAGCGTACATGAGCCTACAACTGTATTCTCGTTGGCGGTTCGTATTTGAGGCACAGGCGTATCTACCTTTATTTATACAGAATATCATTGATAGAAACCCTCTGATCAGTACAAAACAAACATGTATACGATCAATATGTAGCAGACATCGTACGCAAAATCGTCCAGAGTTTTATGATGCATTATTTACTATTATCAGGCTAATGTATTGATATTGTCACAATATGGAAATTCTGTTTAATTAATAAATTGAATAAGACAAAATAAATTGATCACACCACTTATAGTCGAAAATTAAATAGAAAGAAAGAAAGAAAAAAATCTTTATTCAAATAAATCTGTTACAGATACTTTTGAATCGTCAATTTTATTATTATGATATTTTTTGACTCTACCACCGGTTCATAAGTAGATCTTCGAGAAGACCGCAAGAAACTCGAGTTACTCTTTTAATCTTTTTATATCAGTGTTACAGTTTTGTCATTTACCTACACATAGATTTACAATGATTTATTACAAAATTTGTAACTGGAACACTAAGTGCAAGACCACACATCTTTACGTTACGTTAAATAAATGTATTACAACACAATTGATATTAAAAGATAGGTGAAACAGGTAGGCATAAGACGAAGGAATCAGAAAAGATATGTCTAAAAATAGTTTCATAATGACATTACGAACTTGTATTCTGGAAGACACAATTCCAAATTCCAATCTATTAAGGATCTCAAAATGAGGTTGACGATCATAAATAAAATCCCAATTGAATTTCGTTAATTTTATTGCACTACGAAGCACATAAGCATCACTGATGTGATGTACTGTATCCTGGCCCTCAGCCCATCATACCGTTAGAGAACCCACCCCGACTACTGTTTCCACCAGTATACTGGTTGTAACCACCAGCCCCACCACCGCTGGAGCCGAACTGTGAACCGCCTCCGACGTCGTGGCTCGAAGACTGATGGCCTTGCTGGACCTGTGATGAGGGGTTTGAATTAAGCTTAACACATTAACTGCCATGTCAGTCACCGGTGACTGACAAATAATATTGTGGCTGGTTTGATGGCAGTCAAAGGGTTAATTGTGATTTATCGAGGCACAAAAGGCGTGTCTATTGTCTCCTCAAAAGACATTTTTTCGAATGCCGTAACAGATGACGCAATAAGTAACTTAGCTAATAAAATTCTTCATCAGTCGCTGGACAAAGTCATCTTCCCGTTACCAATTTCTAATCGTCCTAACCGATACAACTCTTTCAAAAATTGGTACCTAAAACGTCTGCTTGGGCATCTTAATTCTAAATCCGCTATGATGTATTTATGCTTTCAGTATTACTTTGTTTCAGTATTTATTTTCAGTACTAAAAAGTGCTAGATCTAGCTACAAAAGGCCTAAGGTGGCAACACTGGGTGTGACAAATAAATAACTGGATATAGTAACCAAACAACGACACAAGTTAGTAATTGTTCTGTGTCCCTTTTCAGGAACCAACACTCTACAAAAACTGAGCTGTGTGCTCAATTGCTTACTTTACCAATCTAATACAGCAAAATACACAAAATTGTGTGACAAGGAACTACTTACAGAACTGAAGTCTCCTGATGGCCCCTATTATGTCCGCCTGAATCCTCCCTGCTGGTAGCCCTGCTGGCCGAAGCCACTGCCTCCCTGCCCAACCCTCCAGCACCGAACTGCCCGCCTTGGCTGTACCCTCCGCCCATGCCGCCTATCGGGAGTACCCCTCCTCCCGACATCATCCGTTGACCATACCAGCGCCTGGCATCACGCCGAATGCCTTGGCGTCAATCGCCAGCACGCAGCGAGGACTACGAGTGCCTGGAAACCACGTTTGGTCGTTAGAAATATACCATGTAAAACACATTTTTATTCCTTGTTCAGGCAAAATAATGGACGAACGCTTAATGTTAAGTATCCAGTGCCGGATGAAGTCAGCGCAGGCCCTGTAGCCAATTCTGTCAAGGGGACCCTGGTTTTGTCTCAGGATACGTAGTTTAGGGTACCTACAATCCACTATGTAATGAGATGTTCAGTGAAAATTACACGAATAAAGCAAAGTATTAAAAAAAAACGAAACAATGATATCCGTAGGAAACTAGGGTGACCGACATAGCCCAGAGGATTAGCAAGTTGAAGTGGCAGTGGGCAGGGCACATAGTGCGTAGAACCGATGGCCGATGGGCGGAAAGGTTCTCGAGTGGCGTCCACGTAACGGTAAGCGAAGCGTAGGCCGACCCCCAACCAGATGGACGGATGATCTGGTTAAGGTGCGGTGGCAGATGGATCAACTGCAAGGGATCGTCTGCGTGGAAATCATTAGGGAGGCCTTCTTTCAGCAGTGGACATAATTAGGCTGTAATGATGATGATGAATGATTAAAAAAAACAACAATGTCAATGAACTATAGACTTGTTACTAATTTAATTTCAGCAATGAAACATGATTCGTGAAAACAATTGCGTATCAAATTCGAGTTCAAAACCTAACCACGTATTTAAGTTAGTAAGGCTTAATTATTGTATTGTACTAGAACGTTTTAATAGTTTCGAAAGTGAAGCTATCATGGACACCGTTTTGTGAATTTATTTAACGAACGCAGCGAAGTTTCGAGAAACAATTGATAAAATTTAATTTCAAAGCTCGCCCGTACACTGGAAACAAAGGCTTGCGGCGACTGTTTGCCAGGTGTAGTTTTGTCTGAACTGCATTTTGTTGCATTTGACATGAGAGTTTACACATTTTGTCGTTCTTACTTTCTCAAAAAGTAGGCAATGAGGGCCGTGATGCGGGTTGCTCAGGATCGGAATGGTTTGCGCTCTTTGGAGGTCTAAGTTCAGCAAGTGGACGAAAATTCATTGATAATTTGAGCATGACTTACTTGGTGTAATACTACTTATAAATAAAATATAAATCCGAAGTGAGTAAAGAATGTACGAGTAGTATTCAGAAACGTCGTCGGTATTTAACATGCAACTGATGAAATGCCTTGTCGATGCTTTGTGCGAAATAAAAAGGTAATATTTAAATTTAATACCAAACAGTAACATTTATTATTGAAATAAGTCAAGAGACACGTGAATCGTCAAATTTTAAAAGAAGTTAAAAACTAGTCTTAAGTTTACTAACTCTCAGTGGCGTGCACTCCGTATATGCAAATAAGCAGTGCATACCCTATGCATCCAGACAACCTGGAAATTCGCCAATATATTAAATGATTCTCACTTATTCACCCATTTTCTTTTACAGATTTGAAACCTTATGCGATCTACTGTCATTAACAGCACTCAATTTGACAAAAATGTAAATTATTTATTGTTTTTGCGTGTCGTTAACTTTGCATACCCTGCTCGTAATTTCTGTGCACGCCACTGCTAACTCTAATCAAATAAAACATATTCAAATGGAATGGTAAAACAATATTTTAAATTCATTTTAAGTTTTAAATAATATGAATAAATACTAGTGACTATCTTTGTATGCCTGTGAACAGGCTTAACACACTGGGCCTTAGTCATGTTTCGCTATAGAAACGTCTAGTCCAGCAGTGACTAATGAGACCTTTAAAATAATAAATAACTTACCAGGATCTTCATGTATACGTTTTGTCACACAAACCAATACTGAATGTTTCTACGAGTCGAAGAATCTTATATAGTTCACTAATTAAATGTCCATTAAACAGTTATCGCAATTAATAGATTCTAGTAATAAACGATCAGTTAATAGTCGGGTTTGGGGATTCACATCGGTTTTGACCGTTATGAAATTGAAAATGATTGGTAATTAGTGATGTTCGGTATCACAATACAGATATGAGAGGTCTGCTGTCGATATTACCTACATATGCAATGCATATTCTTTGTTCTACGATCACCGCAACTCGACGGCTCAGTGCCTATTTTGCGTCAGATGGTGTAAGGTCAGATTACTCCAGCTCTATCAAGAAATTTTCCAGTCTTGATTTTGTAGAAGCAACTCTGAGAGTACCTGGCGACTCCAGATTCACACACTTTGCTGCAGGATATGGACCATGGGCTGTCGTTTCTTCAGCTTTTTTGCACGCTCTGCACATGAAACGAAAATGTGAAGAATTGGGATGCAAATTCAGTGTCCCGTCATAGTGCCGATAATCAGGCTTAGACGTTTTCTTCTTAAGTGTAGTATGATAGCAGAGAGGCTGCAGTTTACCTCTGGAATTACTTTCTTGATCTGTTTGCATTCTTTAATTGTGATCCAGTAATAATTATGTAAACGCAGTGAATACCCTGTATTTATAGATAGCCCGGAAAATCGCCATTACTATAGATTTCTCCTCATTTTCTAAGTGTAGGACATCACTTGGCCGGTTAATCGATACTAAAGCAATCGATAATTCGACATCACTACTGGTAATAGTTTTTGTCATTTGTTTATTTGCGTAAAATCCAATTCACATAATATTGCCGTTTGTAATTCATAGCAGTAAAATGGAAATATTTGTGGTTTTTGTAAATGTATGGTTTCTATCGTCATAACACTCATAACTGATTATAATCTTAGTCAATCTGTGATCTGGTAAGGTTACGTTAGGTGGAAGGTGAATTAGTAAGTTAACACATTTACCAAAAGTTTGGTTGTTTGTCAACTTTTGCCCCACCCTGAGCCCAAGACTGGCAACGCTCATGTCCATAAGCGTGCTAAGTGGAGGGGCCTGTGCCCTGCTGTGGAAAGTTATAGGCTGAGGTTGTTAATGACATAATTATTTATCCTTCATATAATCGTCTCTGATATATTATACTACATACTAAGCATAAATAGAGTATATTTTTATGACAATAAGAGTACAGAACCAGGAGTCACTGATGTAAGATAGGCTGAAAATTACAGAGCGGTATTGGAGTGAACCAACAGCTGATAGACATTTTTTTTTTATTCATGATGGGCTCGCTCTTGAGCACAGACTATCCTAATGGAAGAGACGTGCTCTAATATGGAGAAAGCTTGCCCAGAAAAAGCCTATTCACTTGTTTTTTGAATGCCACATTTATTATTCTTCATTAATTCCGCACTGCGCCTGTCACCCGAGACAACAGATGTTAGGTCACTCGTACCCAGTAATTTATTTATTTGTTTTTTTTTAACTTGCTGATTTTTTTGTTTGTACCTTGATTATAAAGAGCATCGGGAACTCAATGGTGTGGACTGCTGTCTTCCGATCTGGAGGGTGCAGGTTCAAATCTTACCACGTACCAATGTGTTTTTAAAATTATAATGTACCTACGTCTATTCGATGCTCTTACGGTGAAGGAAAACATCGTGAGGAAACATGTGCAAACATTCATGTATACGAAAAAAAGGTTGTGCGTGAAGTCGGCCAATCCGCACTAGACCCGGGTGGATGACTAATACCTATACACCCATTACATGTGGGCTCGTGCCCCTCGGTGGTGCCATTTAATGAGCTGATGATGATGATCTTGATTTATTCGTAGTTTTTAGATTTTTGATGTCAGGGGAACTTTTTTACATCTACCAAATAGCAACATTATAGCCAAAATATTTTTCAACCTAAAGTCGTCAATTTATACCCATAAGCGTTATTAAATAAAGCTTAACAGTCCATGTAAATTTTTTCGTAACTGCTTATTAACTTTGAGGCCGTAATTAAAACGTTTCATGAAAGAATTCTCTTATAAAGGACCTTTGTGTAATTTTGTTCTTGGCTTAGTGAAAAACGTTATTAAGACTGGATATCCTTTGAAATTTCCCAGAGATAAGTAGAGCCATTACTGTTATTTACAAAATCTTTTTTATTCTGCAGCTTTCTCTACAGTTCCTTTATGGGCGCAATTAAGAATTTTGACGGCTAGTGATGTATATATACATATATCGAAAAATAATTATATCGTAAAATTGAAGACTTAACCTACGACCTGGTTAAAGTTGCCGGTAGCTGGTGGATGTCGACTGCTAGAAATCGGTCCACCTCGAAGTCATGAGTTAGGCTTTTGTTTATGGAAATATGACGTCGTAATTATGATGATTATTAATTAAAAATCACAAAATACAATTAATTCTAACACCACACCGATGGAGATCATTGTGGAGGAGTTATTTCGTCATGTGATATATAATAATACTTGTATCAAACACTCACAAATATTATGTGACTAAAACTTCGAAACGGAATCACATGAATTGAAAATCTTTATTTGTTATATGCGGGCATGGATTTGCTCAGTGAACCTTAGGTTCTATAAATCCAAAGTGTGCTAAGTCCTAAAATAATATGCGTACCGTGTGAATAGTACCAGTTTGATCCAAATTTGTTTGCCTTTACTCTTGGGTCAAATGTAGGCAGGTCTTGCTTTTTCTACATTGAAGAAACTACTATAGAGTCTGTTCTACTTCCATTATGCTGATTGAATAGTCCATCTTGAATAGAAGTGCGTAAATCACTGTGATTGTGCATTGCTTCTCTCAGAATCGGCTGATTCTAATTGGCTATATTTGTTATTTATTGAATTTTCAAAGAAAATGATGTAAATTGATATAGTTTATAATTTGAGTTAGTTTATATAATATGGCAAACATCATTAAAATTTTCAATTTTCAGTGTGGTAATTTATAAATAATTGTACCAATTCGGCATTTTTTGCTTGCAACATCACGCACTGTCATATGCGAACCTGCCATTCATATTATCGATAAAATGTCTACGGTGTTTGATTGACGTCCCTTAAACGGAAGACATCAGTGGAATGAGCAATAAAGATAGCAAACGAGCTTGTCTCGAATATCGGGATCGAGGCATTATGACGACGGAATCCCTCGGCGTTCCCCATTTCAGATGGGTTCCTTTGG
Source organism: Leucinodes orbonalis (assembly GCA_019425675.1). NCBI lineage: Eukaryota > Metazoa > Arthropoda > Insecta > Lepidoptera > Crambidae > Leucinodes > Leucinodes orbonalis. Next base: position 52,858 of record PQWD01004286.1, read on the forward strand.
GAACCATTTGCGACGTTACGCCAAATGAAATCATGCCGCCCAAGATTTAAAGCTCATAATTGTAATGGCAAATATATTGATTGGTAGGGAGAATTATTTATGTGAGAAAAAATATGGTATTTTCATTACATATTATTGAAGTTTACTGTCAATCATGGCGGATTGCAATTTTACGTTGCTTCTGTGGATATTTTGCTGAACTGGGATTAATAGGACTGAATAGTCGGATGAGATGGATTTTTTGAACTAATCTATCTTCAATTTGGAACTGGCTTGACTGCAAACATATTTCATGTCATGGATGTCTATCATCATGAGTGTTGTCAGGTGTCCCGATTTGCGCGGGACGTCCCGATTATCAAGGGTGTGATGATGCGTCCCAATCGGGATGCTAAATGTCCCGATTAATTAAAAAAGAAAATCAGATGTTTCATTAAAAAATATATATTTACGCTACATAATTTCTACTAATTACATCACTGCCAAATTCAAAATGGCACGTCATCAGCGTCACATCACATTTTTTATTTACCTGTCCCGATAATCTCAAATCCTGATTTTTGGCCTCGTGTCCCGACTTAAAACAAATCGGACCTGGAAACACTATTCATCATCAGCCATAACTATTAGGATAGGTTAAATCAAGCAATGTAGTTATGAATGTAGTATGCTCACCACCTGGATGATTGGAGGTCTTCCACAGTTCGATTCTGTCGTCATTTTTGCCACGTACGACAAAACTGTGGAATGAACTTCCACAGGATACTTTTCCAGGGCGATACACCCGGCGTCCTTAAAAAGAGAGCGTACACACACTTAAAGGGCCGGCAACGCATTTCTGGGACCTGAGGTCCTGCAAATGTTCATGGGCGGCGGTGTCACTTAACATCAGGTGAACCGTGTGCTCCTGATGTTAACCGTTTGCCTGCTGTTCAATAAAAAAAATGTTTTGAAATCATTGAAATATTTTTTGTGTAAAATAAAGCCCCAAATTACTGGCAACCCTAAATTCAGGCGCCATAATGAAACGTCACGGCTAACGATATTAACGGAAAACTCGATATGAAACGTACTGATACATAAATCGAGTTTGCGACGCGTGTGCGCACTTTTGAGTGCATTAAATTGGGTGTTTGCGGCTTCGCTTGACGTTGATTACGCTGCCATTTTGTAATTCGTAAACTTTTAAAACGGAACCCTAATTCTGCTAATTTGAAATTGCGCCAATTCTATTCTAATTGTCTCAATAGTTAATTTTTGCAGTTGTGTATTCTACTATTAAAATATTACCATTACCGTTTTCCAATGACATGTCAAGTACTAATTAATTATTTGATTACTACTCCAAAATTAAAAAATAAAGTCCAAATCCTTCTCCATGGAGAGAGAGAGAGAAAGATAGCAGGTATTTGACGACCCATTTGGTGTTGCTGTTGAGACGTCAACTGCAACACCAGGGTTCCGGTTCGATCCCCAGGCAGTACAAACAATTTGTGTGCATGAGCATGTATGTTTGTAATGATCTGTGTTTTCTATGTATAATATGTATTTACAAAAAAAAATGTATATAAGTATGTTTATCCGTTTTTTAGTACCCATTATACAAGCTACACGCTTAACTTGGAGCTAGATGACGCTGTGGGAATGTCAGTGGATATTTATTTATTATGAAAATTTAATTTACGTCCGTAAATACTATTGTGACTCACACAATTTTAGTACTAGGAATAGGAACAAACTTGCTGTTCCAGACTTGAGACTACATAAAGTAGGTAAAGCTTTTATAGGAAGATGTTTAAAGTTTTCAATAAGGTACCGCAAAATATTGTCGAGTTACCTTTACACGTGTTTAAAGCTAGAATAAAAAACCACCTTTCTAAAAAAGGGTACTATACTATTGACGAATATTTATGTGATAAAAATCCATGGTCTTAAACTGCTCAGCTACTTCAGTGTTTGTAAAATATCTGTACATTAAAATCATTGTTTAAAAAAGGCTGTACTGTTGAGTTTTCTTGGGTGCTTCTTTCTCAACAGGCCAAAACGCCGAAGCGCCAAAATTCAAAGTTCATTATTGTGCTTTACTTTGGTATTTTAAATGTATTTTTTGTATTCTTTTTGACGTTCATAAGTGCTTTTTGTAAGCCTAATTTGAATAAAGAATTTTGACTTTGACTTTGACTATGCACATTTACGTCAGCTAGGTCTTTGATAGGGTCTTGGTTTGGGTTGATGGATATTCTTCAATAATAGTTTTTCAAAGTCAACATAAATATGTATCTAATCTCTTCGACTGTAACCATATTTGCATAAGGTGTGGCGACCATAACGTACCATACTTGTTTATTTGCATGAATACAAACCTGCATTTATGTACTATACTAGTATGTTAAAGATAAAACATTCTGAGGTATAATATCCAAATGCATTTGGTTTATTTTCAAGGATCTTGATATCAATAAAAGTGGTTATTATTGCATCTTAAGGTCCTTGGTGTATACGAATGCTAGTACTTTAAAAGCTGTGCCCCGCGGTATACATAAGATATTGTACAGTAGAAAAACATAACATAATGGAAATATGATGTAAGCTTGATACTGAGTCGTTGAAATAGGTATCTACCACAGACATCCGAATATACAATTAGACTGGACAAGCCGCCAAGCTTATAGGCAGCCAGTGTCGCAATTCTTTTCGGTTCTTACTTGTGAAAAGTTATTGTATTCTTGGTAAATTTATTGATTCCTTGCGATGATGGCATTTACAATTGCACAGGATGCATTTTGGGAAAAAACGGTAATTTCTTCTAATATTCGTGCGTCTTGACTCGTCTCACAGAGCGTAAACTAGCAGCCAGTGTATGCTCGTTGAGCTTACATTTGTCACACTTAAAAACGCGGCTTGCCCTATCTCCTGTATTGGGAAATCTGTGGTATCTACTGTCTAATGTCTCGAGCAAGACACACTACCGCTAGTGAAATTACGTGTTAAAGACCTAACGTACCTACGTCAGTCTTAACCAATGGAAAATAATTACTATTTTCAGATATTTGTTTACTGCATTACTTACCAGATAAGAAAACTGGTCGTTCAGTTAATTTCATTACTTTATTACATTAAAAAGTGATATAAAATTCCCATTCGATTAATTATTGAATAAGATTTTTGAATAGTCCCTTATTCTCTGCTATCTAAGATTATATGGGTTTTAATACGTATATTATTATATATATATATAGGAGATGTAACAAATGAGCGTCGGTGGCTCAATGGTGTGAACTGTCGCCTTCCTACTGAGGTTCAAATACCGACACGTACAATGTGTTTCGAATTTTCGAAAATATATGTACGTTATCCGACGCTCTTACGGTGAAGGAAAACATCGTGAGGAAACCTCATGCACCCTACGAAGAGATTCAAGGTGTGTGAAGTGTCCAATCGCACTGGGCCCGCGTGGACGACTAAGGCCAATCACCCTATACGGGTAGGCTCGTCCCCTCGGTGGACGTTAATGAGCTGATGATGACAAATATATCTACGTAGAGAATCATAGACATAGTAAGAGATTGCTCATGATCCCTCTGTTTTTCTAACTAGAAATAATCTTACATGGTCTCAAAAGAACAAATGTATT